>VYZQ01023201.1:0-22629 GCA_013400655.1 Mystacornis crossleyi | reverse complement strand
GCGGTGTCTGGCAGCAGAGCTACCCGGCCTCGGCGTACCGGGAGGATGCGGCGCTGGGCTCCGGGCCGGCGGCGCGGCGGCCGGGGCAAGGGGCCGCCCCCTCCAGGATGTTCTCCTACCGGCGGGAGGGCGGCGGGGCGCCGGGACGAGCCGGTACCGCCCGCTTCCTCGCCCGCCACAACACCTGGGGCTTCGTGGCGACGCGGGCCGCCCGAGGAAAGGTACGGTGCCCACGGCGCCCGCGGCGCCCACGCCGCGCGTTCTCCGCCGCCCGCAGCGCCCGCGCCGCGCAGGGAGCAGCGCAAACTCTGCAAGAGAAATCGTGCTCGGAGTGCTGGNTCTTAAGGCCCATTATACCCATTTCCACTATTCTTCATGTTTCTACAGTGAAGATAAAAAACAACAACAACAACAATAAAACAACAAACAAACAAACAAAAAACGAACAGGGAGTCTAGAAAAATATAAGCTAAAAATACTCAGTGTTCTCCAGTCCATTTTTATTTATACAAGTTTAGATTCTAGATTAGATAAACCTGTTCTCATGGCACAATTAAGCAGAAGTTGTATCAGTAGACTGACCTTGGAAACCAGTCTTCACATCTATGAAAAAGTAAGATCTGTTAGATGTACCTGAGAACTTTCTGACAGGCAAAGGCTTCTCTAAGATTCATTCCTCCCTGTCTCCTATTGAACCTGGGTTCCTTAAATAATTTGCATGAATGCAATGAAAGTTTACAAGCATGTGTTTTAAAGAATTACATCTTTGCATTGCCATATTGAAGGGGTCTACTGCCAATAAAGGAACTGGATGCGCACGTGCCTTTATTAAATTGGGCTATTGATATAAACTCATATACATGCAAATCTTTGCCTCATAAAAATCTCGCCTGGAAAACGTTTAATATCAACTCCACGTATTTGCATATCAAAACACATCCTTGCAAGCACCAAACTATAGCTGCCTGCCACCTCGGACTTGGGGTCTTGCTGTGACTTGACCCCAGTACCCAAAGGAAGCCTTCCCTGCAACGGGAGTGTTCACACGGACGCTCGCCCTCCTGGATTCTCCCTTTTTTAATTAACGGAGAGGTCGCACCGCCTCTGCCCGGACAGCTCCATCTACTTGGTTTTGTGGTGCGTGTAGAGAACGTAATATGTGAGATACCTGCTGGACCGCGCACCTGAGCCAGGGGCTCCAGCAGTGTCCAGGGTCCCCCGCAAGCGACAGGCAAAGGCCGGGGTCCCCCGCAGTGAGCCCCGCGCGGGCTGGGCACCGCGAGGGGCCCCAGGGCTGCGCGCCCGGCGAGCCCCGGCCGCGGGAGACTGTCCCGGGAGTGTCCCTGGCAGGTACGGGCGGGGGGTCCCGCACGGCCTCGGCCTGGGGTGCAGGACACCGAGGCGTGACGCGACTCGCGGGCGATGCGGGGCTGCCGCGGACACCGTGCGCNCCCACGGCGCCCGCGGCGCCCACGCCGCGCGTTCTCCGCCGCCCGCAGCGCCCGCGCCGCGCAGGGAGCAGCGCAAACTCTGCAAGAGAAATCGTGCTCGGAGTGCTGGGAGGGAGGATGCACGCTAAAAACCGCACCAAAGAGACACCGAAAAAGAGCAAAATCTCTTTTAGGCCAGAAGGCAGAGCTGCATCGCAGGGTTTGGAGAGGGGCTGTTTCAGGAGGCTTAGGAAGAGAAGGAGGAGAGCCAGCTGGGCTACCGCAAAATCCTCCCGTCCGTCCAGCCATACCAGGTTAAAGGACGATTTATCTGTCAGGAACATTAAACAAAATAGCTGGGCTGTACCTGAGAATTGGGGTCATTATTTTTTCCAGTTTTAAAATATTGCCTTTTTAAAAGTGAAACGCTGGGATAAGACACAGCATCCAATACCACTCAGACAAAAGGAAAAAAGAAAAAAAAATTTAAAAAGACATTCTTAACTTTCTGTTGAAAGTATTCACAGATTAATTACCTTACAATTTTAAATTAAATTTAGATGTATGTAAGTCTTCAGAAAGCTTGGCTGAGTTAGTGGCAGTTTATGTTATTGTGAAATACAAAGTAACAGACTGAAAAAAGGTATTATTAAATGAATATGTACATAGACAGAAGAGGCCTGTAATTCTACATCGGCTTTTGGAAATCCTATTAAACCATATGATCATAACTCTTTTGGTTTATGCTCTCGCCAGAAACCCTCAGTGGAATTACAGCCATAATATAGTCTGCAGTTATCTGCCTCCAGACCGAACACAGAAGTAATACAGAAAAATCTGATTCATAATAAAATTTGAAACTCGGGGGGTGGTGTTTGCTGCTTTGAATGCTGAACTATGCTGCCTGTGATCACAATTATTTTTGAGAATCCAGAGTAACATTAACCTTGCATGACAGACTGAGTATTTTAAGCAATGGGAACATGTCCTACTGAGAGCTTTTTTTAATTCTGTTGTAACTCTTGATAATGAACAAGTATTTTTATTTTCTAAGTTACATAATATCATTAAAGCATTACTTCTAAGGAAATCCAACAAAGACATTTAGCAGCACAATAAGCATTAAAATTTTAAAGGCATATAAACATTAAAAATCAGAAAGCATGGTACCCAGATAACAATATCATCCAGGGTTTTCTTATTAACTATTCATATTTAATTTGATTTTGTTGTAAAAGATTTAATGTACTGACAGATAATTTCACTGTTTAACATCTAGTAGACCATGAGGAAAAAATATCTGAAGACATGAAAAAAAGGAGTAATTAACTGAATATTTTTCATTGTTATTTATAATGAGACGAAAAGCATAATAGGAGTATACATTATTCTGAAGTATATTAATGATTGTCACTACTTGGCAAGGACATTTTTGCATGCATTATAACTCCTGTGTGTACACAGGTCAGTGTATGGAAGAAAATCTGTTTGAAAACTTGGCTTCTTAGTGTCCCTTCTCTGCCATGGGAGGAGGTTTTACTTGGTAGTTAAAACAACCCTCTGATCTGATGTTCCTGCCCAGGAAGCTGTGCTGATGTCCAGTTTGACTTAAAACATAATTCTAGCTAAAATGCTTTCTTTTTTGTTTTTGTAAACTGATGCATCACGCTACAAGTCAAAACCAAAAGAGGAGGCAATATTAGAGTACAAAGCAGGCTGAATCAAGGCTAAATTAGGCTGTATATCTTTTTCAGTTTGAGGAAAGGTACCAGCAGTGTTTTAGAGAAAACATTTCCTGACATCGATGGCAGGAAAAAAAGACTCATACACTTAAATATTTTTTAATTTGGCAGTTCCTTTAAGCTTAGTGGAAGAGAAAATTTTCTCTATTGTGTCATGGAGAGGACTAGAGAGAAGAAATAGAGGAGAGATCTGTTTTCATAGAGGCATGATAGATGTAATTTAGAGGAGATGGATCTAATTTAGAAGAAATGCTGTCTCATGATGACAACAGAAAGTGGGAGCAATGGGGCTGGCTGTCGTCTCTGCTGGAGCCCTTGAGGAAATCCCCCACATTGTACACCGTCTGTGTGCAAAGATGTAACCAGTTGGTTATTTGGATTTTGCAGATCCAAGGTATGCCCTATGGGAACTGTTTACTTCTCAGCGATGGTCCTGTCAATAACAGCACTGGAATCCCTTTCTTTTACGTGACACCAAAGGATAACACTGTGACAGATCTTCTGAAGAATCCCATGGCTTCTGTGACCCTGCCAGAGGTAGATGGAAATTTCTGCAGGTAACAGTTTTATCTGCCTCCTACCAACTTCAGTGAGAACAGAGACCTCAGAACAAAATGCTGGGTCCCCACCTTCAATGTCCTGCATTTATTTTTGACTCTCACAATCAGCTACATGCTTCTTCCCAGGTTTGGTGGGGGTTTTTGTGTGTGTGTTTGTTTGTTTGTTTGTTTGTTTGTTTGTTTGTTTGTTTTTAGTAAGTTGCCCTGGGAAAGCATAGTGGAGAAAAGCAGAGGTGTCAGTGAAGTATATTGTAGCATCAATAGCTGGAGTGGCTTTTAGCTTGCGCATTAAATACCTAAATTTTAATCTCTTCTTGGAGGTGCCTACATAAAATCTAGGTGTTCAAGATCCTATAATTGTCTATAGTGATCTAGACAATAAAATCCATAGAGTTTCAGAGGGTATCCAATTCACAGTAAAGCAGGCATCTTTGCTCTGCTGAACAACTCTGGAGGCCCTGCTGAATGCCTTGACAGGGCTCCAGCTCTCTGGGTTCTGTAAGGGCTCTCAGTTCACAATTCATATGCTCAGGACTGTGACATTCAGTCTGACTTCCACCTCTTCAGAGAATATGATTGAATGTGATAGCTTTGCAAGTTTTTTACACCTTGTATATCACATTCAGTAAATGACTCCCCAGATAAAGAAAGCCGGGCCTGAGGTTTACCAGTCTGGGACATCCAGTCCCAGGTTCTTCTCTCCAGGGACAGCAGTGAGTTGACTTCTTCTTAATGATGTAATAGAATCTTAGAATCACAGAATAGTTTTTGTTGGAAGAAATCTTTAGGGCCATCTAAGTCTAACCCCCCTGCCATGGACAGGGTCAGCTTTCACTAGACCAGGTTGCTCAAAGCTGCATCCAGCCTGGCCTTGAACACTTCCAGGAATGGAGCATCCACAGCTTCTCTGGACAACCTGTTCCAGAGTCTCACCACCCTCACAGCAAAGAATTTCTTCCTAACATCCAATGAAAACCTACTTTCTTTTACTTCAAATCCATTATCCCATTGTCCTGTCACTAGATGCCCTTGTGAGAAGTCCCTCCCCAGCTCTCCTGCAGGCTCCCTTGAGGTACTGGAAGTCTGCTTATAAGGTCTCCCTGGAGCCTTCTCCAGGCTGAACAACCCCAACTGCTCAGCCTGTCTTTGTAGGAGGGGTTCTCCAACCCTGTGATCATCTTCATGGCCTCGCTCCAACAGGTCCATTTCATTCTTTGTGTATAATGAATAACTTCAGGTCTCCAAAGCTTTTATATGTGTAAAATGTATGTACATAACCTCAAAGATGATTCAATTTTCCCCTTCATTCATGTCTCCTTGAAAAAGACATATCTATACCATATGTTTGTTTACGGTCAATCATGTGGCAAACTTGGCTGGGTCAGCCTCGTGTGAAGTGTTATTTACAAAGGCCTCTTTACGTGACGAGGTACATGACACTGAAATTGTGTCAGACAGGACTCCGTTACCAAAGCAGGTCTTAGCTGACATTCCAAGGAGAGAGAGAGAGAGAAGGAATTGGTAAGAGCAGACTCCTTCAGAAAGAAATGGCATTAACAGTTTTTATTCCAACTTAAGGTCCTTTTTGGAGGAGAGGTTTTATCTTAAAAGCAGATTTCCTCAGCTGAGGATTGCCTTGAGTAACATCCCACCTCTTAAGCCTGTTAGCTGAGAAGAACCCTGGGAGAAGAAGGGAATGGCAAATATAAAACATTACTGTTACACTTGTCTGTAGTTGTCTTCAGAATATATTGTTTTCTGGAGAGTTATATGGTGGAAAAATGAAACGTTTCTTAGTCCTAAGCAGTACAAGTAATTTCAGGCTGACATCCTATTCCCAAGGAATGGAAATCATGGCTTCCTCTTACAATGTTAAACACCTAATAGGAAACTTCTATCACCAACATTTGTTAAGGTAATTCAGTTTTGAATGCTTGAGGAGGTCAGTGAAGTAGTGAAATTAACACTGTAATGGTTCTGCTTGTTGCTTAAATATTTTCATTAAATATTTTGGATTGATCGTTAAGAAAATAAATATATCCGTTCTTTCGTTACAGGCTTAATGGCGTTTATTCGTGCTTTCTAAGCTTTTTCATTCAGTCTAATAGTAAACTTAATATCTACACCAAGTGCTTAAAAATGTATTTTAAGTCCTATGTCCTACTACCCAATGCCCTATTTTCAGAGGCCCAAGACTCAGAGCAGCTTCCATTGATGATAAGTGGTAGTGGTGAGCACTTCTGAAAACCACACACCCACTTAGACACTTAAGTGTGGCCTTTGATCCCTGACTTTAAACAGCCTCTCTTGAAAGTCTTTGCCTTTTATGGCTTAGCAACATCACTGCTTAATTTACCTGTTTGGGAAGTGCCAATTCACCAACAAAAGAGAAATGCTGCATGATTTATAGGAATATGAAATCCATATACATCACAAACCTTTGAGGATATTTATTCGATGTCTTTTTATTACATCACTATTAATTTTCAAACCACTACCCTTTTGATCAGTATGCCAGATATTTGCTGCTGCTTGTTTTGCAGCCAGGGCAACCTGGATTCTGTCACCTGACTCTCTAGTCCGCTCTGCAGTCTGAGACTGTGCTCTCTGGTGAGAAGAGCTCTCTGAGCACCACCAAGAAGCTAAACCTGGACTTCCAAAACAGCTTAGGCCAAACTAATTAGCATTTGCCACATCCCTTCTCTCCCTCCCTACCACCAGTCATGTGCTACCCTGCCCCCAGTCAGTTCTGGGCTTGGCCTCAGCCTGAGCTGAAACATAAATCTGAAGAAAATTATCCTGACAGCAAGAATAAGTTTTTCTGCCGATCCTTCTTTTCATCCTGTGGCCAGTACTGCTCCTGGCCATGCAATCCCATCCCCTCCCTCCAGCTGACCATATGGTGGGCCTATTTTAGTTCAATAACCCAGCAGAAACCTCTTCTTTTTTTTTTTTTTTTTTCTGCATGAGATTTCTACTGGCTTAGTAACTTGAATCAGCTCCTCAAGAGCCAGAGAAGATCAAAGGAGAGAGGAAAGGAAAAGAGAAGGTGGAGGAAAATAGGATATCCTCATTTTGGCATATAACCACACTCCAAATATTGAGCTTACTACTGAATTGAGTACACAGATTCAGAGTTTGATCAGTGCTCCATGCATTATTTATTTTGTTTTCACCTTCAGTTTCTCTTTCATTATTTCTGAAGTTCTCATTTGGAACAGATGTTGCTTGGCATTAGTGCAAAGGACAAGCAATACAGACAATGAAAAGTTGGCTCTTTACTTGAGCTACTTCTTGTTTTTGATGACATGAAAATGGGACCAAGCTTTGAAGCTGTCTCACAGTAAGGAAGGGTATGGGCACTGGACTTTACCTTTCTTCCCTTCCCTTCCCCAATAACCAGGGTCAGAAATTAACGTATGCTTTAAACTAGGAATCCATGAGTGATTTTTACATTTAAAAGTAGCAAGAGCTAAAATTGCAGCCCGGCACACCATCCCATTTTTATCCCACAGAAAGGGCCTCTGCGGGCAGCGCGACACTGAAGAAAACAATAAGGTGTCCGGGCCCTGCTGCCAGTGCTTGGGGTGACCTGTCCCCAGCTTCAGGGTGCACTTGACCTGCTGAGATAGCCAGGCTGTGCCATGCAAACAGCACACAGCATCCTCAGTGCAGAGCTTTATGTGGCGGTTCAAGTTTGGTATAGCAAAAGTCTTCTTTACTAGCACTATATGAGAGGCAAGACCTTTCACTCTGTGAGACCTCAGGTCCTGCTAGTATTAAAATGGTATCTGTGAGGTTTCCTTTGCAAAGGAAAGTGTCATTCTTGTCAGACATTCTCTTCAAGTGCATCATTAATTATTTTGGTTTCAAAGTAATTATGCAAAATAGCTAAATGAGAAATGTTCTACGTGAGAACGTTCATGTCGTTGTATGCCAGCAATGCATCTGTAGCCTGTTTTCATGTGGAACTTTATTAGAATTCCATTATTAACCTACTCTGAGTTGCAAGAATGAAAATAAATGTGAAAGCTGATTGGTGCCTGTAGCCAATGCTCCTGGGAGTATTTGGCACTCTCCTGAAAAATGCCTCTGACCTATTGAACGCAAAAGAAATCTCTGGCCTTTAGAAAGAAAACACAGCTGACATTTCAATGTCTTCGTGTACCTAATGAGTTTCAAGTGACTTGTGTACACCAATTTGATATTAAATTTATTTAATAGCAAATTTCATTTGTTTTGTTTCAGAACAGATTCAAGTTCCAAACCTTGACAATAAATATTTTCCCTTTCAAGGATGTGAGGAATACAGACTGGCCTTTATGGTGCTCCAGCCTCAATATTTAATCAGCTGGAGAGAAAATTTGAAAAACCTAAACTAATAAGAAAAATAACATTTAATATTGAAAGAAAGAGAGCTGCGACACATCTGACTAGGCACTAATTGCAAGACATTTTAGTATTGCAGCTATGGTCTGGATTCCTCATCTCTGACCTAGAGATTGCCTCCCCAGAGGGAGACAGGCTGCCCCTCTTTGAGAAGGCTCTGATGCCCAGGATAGAGACAGCATTTGTTAGCAACTACACAGCATTTTATCTGAAGGCTGATAAATGGATAATAGAAGCAAGAAAAATTAAATGGTTCAGGGCTATAAATAGACTAAGCTGGTATGTCTATGCCACTCACAGGCTGAAAAGATTGAGTCCCATTCTTGCAGCTTTCAGAGGAAGCAAGACCAAGCCCTACATTAAAGAATAGAGCAGCTATTGTTCTAAACACATTTCCCAACACAGAGGCTGCTCAGAGGATTCGTCTTTCCGAGTAAGCTCCTGAGTCTGCCTCATTACAGCTGCAGCCTGGAAAACAGGCAATTAATTTTAAACATGTGTCGCCTCCTTGACATCAGGTTCAGCACATTCACAGGGACACACTGCAGCTTTCTTAGAGAAGGAGCGGTTACACGGCTGCTGTGAGCTGGTTTTCATACAAGGCAAAAGCAGTGAGCTTTGGGGTCAGCCCACCTTTGTTTTTTTCCTGCTGTTAGTTTGGACAGTGGTGTTTCAAATCCACACTGCAGTCTGTGAGTGATTTTCATGAATTCAGATTCTGCTTCTGGTTTATGATTTCCATTGGGACGACTCTGTCAGAGTCATTTTACTCACCATGCTCATCTTGTGCTTGAGCTAGCAGATTGGCATGATCAGGCAGATATCTTCAGTGGATATAGGCTGGCTCCGTAGGTTTCCTAAACTCTGCATGGAAAATGTTGACAGGAGGTGCTGAGCCACCAAGCTGTGGGAAGAGACAAGGAATTTTGTGGGTCTGGGTTCCTGCTGTGTGGTGCATCGGCAGCACGCACAAACATCCAACTTCATTCCCTGGGCAATCCTGATGGACAGTAAGCCTGCCATGGGTGGAAGGCACAACCTTTGACATGTCACGTGGCCACTCAACATATAACTACTGCTGGGTTTGTGGAGTCACTGTTGTTAATACATGGATTAATATAAAAAAGAAATTTGGTACTGTACTTTCACACAAAGAGAAATTATGCGTGAAGAAGACAAAGGCTGAATTCAGACAGACATTGATTTTTGAGATCCACCTCCTGATTCTGTGGCACAGATACATTTCTAGTTCTGGTATTTATATTGGCCCTTTTCAGTCATATGCAAATAATTATGTCAGTAGTTGTTCCTGAAAAATCTGTATTTAAAAAAAATCATGAAGATACCAAATTAGAAAGTCAAACATGAAACCTACTATCATCATGACCCAATACACACCATACAGCTCTAAATTACTATTTTTTCCTGTATTCTTAAGTAACCAACTTCCTAAAATCCCTTTATGTGAAATAGTGTTTCTCTGACTCTATGTACAGAAATAGTTGATGCTGTGATTCTTCCTTGCTCTCCATGAACTGTCTATGGTTAAACTATATAAATGCTTCCTGTCTGAAACAGAGTTCAGCTGAAGAAATGCATTGTTATTGTCAGTGGAGACAGGCAAACAGACTGGCTTCATGTAACACATTGTAATTAAAATATTTTAGGAAGGATTATCTTATAAAAAGATTGAAATTATGTAAAACATTAAAACACATATACTATGAACACAGGCTCACTTAGATGAATAAAACAGCCACTGCATCAATACTCCTTAGCTCCCTTACTTGACTTAAGGTTCAAGACAGAAGACCTCTTCCAAAAGCAAAGATATTCTAACTATCTTTGCTGGCTCCCAAACACGGCTGATAAAGAAATTCTTGTCAAAATCAGAGCAGGGCAGAACTGCCTAGCCATATCCGGTTGAAGGCTAGCAACAGCTTTTCAGATTATGAAACTGCTTTCAGTGGAGATTTTGTCTGACGTTCATGCCATGCAGATTAGCAGCACCAATACATTCTTTCTGCTTCAGATACTCTGGTAGTTAGTGGTGAACAAATGAATGAGGAGAATAACTTACTTTTCAAAATTAATCACATTTACTAATCAAAATTATATGCACTTTAGAGTAGTTCTCTAAGAACAGAGCATTCCCTCCCTCCCTTCCTTTCTGTAGATTTTAAGGCACAAAAATCCTATGATGCATTTTACATACTAGAAGATAACTCTGTCTTTTCACCTTGTGCCCAGTTTGGGGCTATGTGAAGAGGAGCCATGTGCAGGGTGTGACAGAGTCACCTACTGTGCATCCATGGGAGGTGACTGGGATGAGCTGTGTCAGCAGCCAGTCCCCACCTCCTAATTACATGGGTTTTCATGACTGCTACCATTATAGGAAAGCTTAGAATGTGTGGAGGCAGTCATCGCCCTTATGCCACTCATGAGCTGCGTGCTTTAAAGAAAAAAAAAATGTAGGAAAGCTGTTCTCTGGGGCTTTCTTCTTGGCTCTCTGTCTCTTCTTTTCTGCAATAGGAGAAGGCTCTTTCCCAACTTTTCTCTTCAACTCTGAAGAAGTAGAGGGATAAGAGCAGTGCTTTCTCATATGGCAATGAGAAATGTGTTCAGGGGAGATAGGAAGGATTTGTGTATCCCCCCAGGGAGGATGGAAGGTCTTGTTTCCTCAGGGGATGGAGGAGAAGGATGTCAGCTCCTTTGTGGGAAAAGGAGGCTGGGGAAGAAGAAAAAGAGAGGGATTCCTCTGCATAGACCCGTGTTTCCACACCCAGACACTGGAGCAGTACTGAACCCTCCTGCCTTTCTCCTTCCTTTCTCCTTCCTTGGGAGTACCTGGCTTTCCTTCCCAAGTGCCTTCCAAACTCTTAATTTGCTTTTACTATTGATCTGTGGCAGATCAGTGTCACCTCACTAATGGATTGCAGAGGCTGCGAATGAAGATAATACTCAGGGATACTTTTGGTCAAAAACCAGGAGACAGAGCATCATCAGTCAAAGCAGAGATCTCAACTGTGAAAGGGAATCCTAACCAAGTCTCAACATCATCATCATCTTATGTGCCAATATAACCACAGCAGCCTGAAGTGTAGGTTCATAACACCTGGACTTGGACAGTTGCTGCATAAGAACCTTCTAATTAAACTCCAGGAGATGTCTAGTGTAGTAAACAATTTAATGAGTAGGTGGCACTCTTTACTCTGAACCACTCTTGAACCACGACCCAGAAATTGCGGAAGTGTTACACAGTAAAATAAGTGGGACGTGTTCATTAGCAGTGTGCTTTGCAGCATTTCAGCTCTGTTGGGAAATATTTTTCACTTGGTTGCAAGCCTCTCCTTAAGCTCAGTAAAGCTGGCACCTTTGTAAGTGATGTCATCTCACATACTTGGAAGAAAACTGCCTGGACTGGGTCAAACTCTGCATACCCACTTTGCTCACTGTAAGCAGAGGAACAGGAACAATCAATTCTGCTCTCTGCACAGATCAGATGAATAATTAAGATGATCTCTCTTAATGCACTGTTTTCTTTTAAAATGCATAAACTGAATCTTCTTTCATTTTAATCTGGCCTGCCTAACTTTCTGCAACAAAGTGTATGTATTTTAAATAAGCATGAAAAAATTAATCTGTTCCCTATTGCTTGGTCTTCTTTCACAGTCACCTGCTTTCTCTTCCCTTCAGTTCATATTTTACTATAGCATTCATGAGTCCTCTCCATGGAGACAGAGGTCTTGATTCTGGTGAAAACAAACCACCTGAGAAACCACCTTGGGTTTCGTCACAGCACACAAATGTTACATAAAGCCGCTCCTCTGCATCCACTTGTTCTTGTGCCAGCGAAGATGACAGGAACTCAGAGACTGAGAGTTGAGTATGTATTTATACAGAGGCAAGAAATGTCTAGTGAATGCATGAATAGACCTCTACAGATGCAAGCGAGGAATGTTTTAGTAAATATATCTGTTAATCCCTGATATCCCTTTATTATCTTTAGTAAAAATATTACATAAATCCCTGACTGTATCACTTTACTCCTAGGAAGAAAATCCTGCATTTGCATTAGTTGCACTGGCAACAGCACTGAAAACTCAAGACCTATTCACAACATTTAGAAATGGTAGCTGTAAGTTTCGTGGGTTTTGATGGTTTAAGAAGTATAAAAGTACTCAAACATTATTAGGGAACTACTATGCCAAAAAAAAAAGATGCAGAAACAGATTTACTTCAGAATATGAAGGGCTCCTTTGAAAAAGAAAATACTAATGCTAATGTCAGATTAGAATACAAGGTTCCTATTCTGAAACAGAAAACCTATGATAAGAGGCAGCCCTGAAAGCAAAACCAGCAAAGTAATAACAGTGTGCTGAACTCAAATGTATCATTGTCCTGTTTAGCTCTTCCAAAACTTCACCTAAAATAATCTCAACAAATAATTGGAGTCATTTTCCAGAAAAACAAACTGACCTCCAGAATATTATTCCAGTGTGCAAAATTCAGTTTGAATAATTTGTACTGGAAGATAGTATTCTGTGTGTCAATCAGCACCCTGGCTCAGGAGAATGTAAACAGAAGAAGCCAGGGGGGAAAAAAACACATAAATAAAACTATTCAAACTAGGGAGGCATAGTGTGTGGGGTTTGTTGTCAGCCAGATATGTGGAGAGCAGCTTTTCATGTCAACGGGGGAAGAGTCGCATCAGACACGAGTCCTATTAGGCAAAACTTTCTCAGCAAAGGCAGGCAGCATTCACTGCTTAACCACAGCTACATCAGCTCTATTGCCTACTCAAAATCAAAAGTATGCTTTCACAATAAACATGTACTTCAACAAAACCACCAAATAATTGTAATCTGAGAAGAAGAGAAGACCAAGACTTCTCACTGGTCCTGATCACATCCAAAATCTATCACCTTGATCTGCTCTGCACAACACAGACATCTTTTAATAACAATCCCTTTTAAAGTCCTCTCTGAAAGTAATTAACCACATATTACCTAGGAGCTGTGTGCAAGAAAGACACTTGCAAATACTGCTGCTTTTCCTGGCTCTTCAGCTGTTTTATGATACTGTTAGGCTGTGAAAGAAATTGTATCATATATTCAGATGCATGGTTGTTTAAAGCAATTTTCTGAACTGAATTTCTGCTTGCAAGAAGTCCCTTTCCTTCATCAATATATATGTTAAATAGATATTGAATATATAAACATATGCAGAGGGCTTTGGGTGCAGTATTAAGCATAAAAGATAACAATAGATCAGGAGATTGCTTCAAATGGACTTTAACACTTCACCATCCAGGGTGGTATTTAAAGAGTGTGAATGTGCACTGCCCTGGCTGCTGGACACGCAGACCCTCAGCTGACACCCTTTGCTTGTGGGATTTGGTTCATTTCTCTTCAGCAGTATTCACTGTATTTGCCTGTATATGTATTTGCCTGTTTTGGTGGGTGAGCATCTCACTGGGCCGTGGATGCTAAGCAGCCACACAACAACCAAAGCCTACACAAAAGAAATACCAGGAGCTACAGGTGTCCCTGGGGCATGGAGCTGTGTTCCTTAGGGATGGAGCGCTTTCGGGCCACTGTAACCCAGATGTGAAATCAATCTTCAGCAGGCAGTAGGAGTCAGTGCTGAGAGGATCTATGGTGTGCCAAGGTGATCATGTGGACAAGTTTGTACTCTGCATACACACTGATAGAAATAAACCCAGTGCCTGGGCAGGGAATGCAGATTTTTGGGTACTCAGAACACCACTCACGTATTATTTTATAACTTAAAAAATTGTACTAGAGAAAATTAGACCATTATAATTTGATGTGAACAGAAAGTTTGAGCCTGATTGTTGGCCTTGGCCCTTCCTCCCATCAGTAAGCATGGGAGAGGAAAAAGGAATACAAGTGGAATTTGTCCAAAAGCTGTTAAACTGAATATCCCCTTCAGATAACTGCTGCTCCAGACTGAACAGGACACTGAAAAAGTGTCCCTGAGATGATATGACTGCAAGTGGCACTTTGGAGGTCAGGCTGCAGGCAGTGGCAAGTAATTACCGGACATAGTCAAGTATCAATCAGCCTCCTGTACGTCCTTAGGTATCTCTATTCATGACCCTCTCTAGAAAAGCAGATACTTTATCTAGTGAGCTACACAGTCTCTCATAACCACCTGTGGAGAATCTGCAGGTGTTAAATTAGCTGCAGGAGGATGCCCGTATGTTTCCAGCATACACTAGACACACATTGAGAAATATAACCAAAAATGAAGCCATTGCAGATTGCACACAATTAAGGATAAAGGGCTCAAGCCAAGATCTTTAAGTAAAATTGTACACAGATGAGATGTAATTTACTGTGATGAAAAAACACAGTGAAGAAGAAATGCAGCTTTCGTTTCCTAATGTAGTTTCTTTGGCTGACATGGGAAGACAGTTCCCTGAGATGCTGAGCAGTCTCAAACTGCTGGCAACAGGACTTGGGGCTGCTCAGCATTTGCCAGGATCAAGCCTTTGCAGTCATTTCATACACTTTTTTTTTTTTTTGCACTTGGTCGATTTACTTATGATTTATATCCTCGAATTGTATATGTCGGAGTCAGCAATTGCCCTGCAGTTACTAATGGGAGTTATTTATTATTACGATATACAAAGAGCCAAAAAGTAACAAGTACCTTCCTTGTCTTGGTCTGAAGGCAATTGGAGAATTTTTCTCTTTGGTGTAATGTAGTTGAAAAATGGGTAAAAAATGAACAAGGATTGATTTTTTAGGATAAGCACAACGAAAAGACCTTATGTTTTACGTACAGATACACATATTCATACTCTTTTCTGTAGGCATAGGCACAGACAAACCATCTCACCAGTTCTTCTCAGAATCCTGAATACAGGTCTGTACATCTGTCTGGGAATACTGCCATTTTCACATTTTTTACAATCCAACGTACACTAACTCAATTTTTGTGAGCATAAACTAAGATTAAGCAACTATCTACAGCAGAGCTATGTGTCAGTCGAGTATTCCTTCCAAACCTCCCCCTTCCACCAAACAGTATAGCTGGGAGTGGAGAAGGCTTGACAAAGCCTTTTATATGTGAGCAGGAGTTCACACTTCTCCAAAAAGCCTTAAGAAAGAAAGAAACCTATTACTCATGAGCATTTTTCTCTGTGCACAGAAAAAATGTAATTGATCCAGAGGATCCAAGGTGCGCCAGGCTGACTCTCACGGGACAGATGGTCTCAGTGCCTCCGGAGGAAATAGAATTTGCCAAGCAAGCAATGTTTTCCAGGTCTGTATCTAACAGGCACGTAGCAGAGTGCAACCCACAGGTTTGAGAAAAATACACAAATGTGGCCATTTGGTACAGAAAATCTGAGAAATAACAAGCCTGAGCTTTACTTTGGGGCTACGAAGCATGTTGGCTTCTGTGTGGCTTGGAATGACAGACCTTTTAACTCCTGAGAAAATGAAATATGGAAATGCAATTACTTAGTGTTGGACTCTGGTAAGGCACATGGTTTATAATCTGGGGATTATGAAGATATGTCACCTGGTTCCAAGGAGAGATTCCATAATTCCAAGCTGTATTTGTTATCTTTAATGATTCTACCCGACCTTACAACAGGTAGTGCTCTTCACCTACAGCCTCCTACTCAGTGACAGAGCAGAGGTCTGCTGCCTTTGGGCTTACAAACATTTTCAGGGTGGAGCTTACAAGTTTAATTACCTCTCCTAACGTCCCAGCTGCTTCACAGCCATAGCACTTACTGAACAGTCTCCTTCGAACAGAAGCAAGCACAACCCAGATGCGTAGCACACACACAGGGTGTGCCCCCATGCTCTTCAGTGGGTCTCTAGAATTACAGGTGTGAAAAGCCTGAACCTTAGCTGGGGCACACACCTCCCACACAGGCTGCCAGGGATTGTCCCCCAGGCACACCTTGCCTGGTCAATGAAATACTGCTGGGAAGCTGGGATGAGCTTGAATCCAAAACAGCCCAGAGGTGATATTCTTTATTCCCCTACAGGAAGGGGTCAGGGTGGGACTCTGTCAGTGTGTGTCATCAGGAGCAAAAATGGGACCATGAACAGATGGGGCCAGATTGACACACAAGCCTTTTTTACAAACTTCACAGGAGTTTGATTTCCATGTGATCCAGAGTCCAACAGCGCCTCAGCAGAGGATGCTCTGCTGTCAGGGTGAAAGAGCCAGAACGATGAAGTGAGGGCTGCTGGGGCACATGCAGTGCTGGCAACATCTGACACCACTTACTAATGCCGGAGTCATAGGTGCTCAAAGGGACAACTCAGAAAATGGTAGGAAATAACCATTTTCCCAATAAGAGGGAAACCAAGAGGTTGCCAAACCAAGCATCTCTGCTGCAGGGTCCTCTGCAGGAGTAAAGGGGCACTGAGCCAACCCTGCCCAGACGTGCACCACTTCCCACCCATGTTCCTGTGAACACTGTGACTTGAACTCCACTCTATGTATCCACTCTGTCCATCGCTGCTGAGCTTCCCACAGATACGCTTGCCGGGGACCAGACATCTGCACCCAGTCAGGGAGAATCAGATAGTGTGACCTAACTGAAAGGGAGGCCAAAGAAATAAAACATAAATACAGGATGAGAAGGCTGTAGGAGGTGACTGCTTGCAGAAGCTATGCTGTACCTGCTACCCAGTTTTATTAGCCCTCCCTCTGTACCACAATTGCTACCAAAGATGTAGTATTTTCAGAACACTGAAACAGATGCAAGCACAACCCTGACACACATTCGAAGGGTCTTCTCTAACTATTTTTCACTTACTTAGAGGCCAAACAACATCTACTTTTATAGACAGGGTTCTGCAGTGGGGGAAGGTGGTGGTTGCTGGCTGCTTGTGTTGCAGTTCTCCCCAGATTGAGGTGTGGAAGATTGTAAACCTTACAGCAAGGGAGGGCTGAAAAGATGAATGGTGGTGTTCTCATATCTCAGGTTTCGCTCTGGCTGAGCATACTAGGCTGAAGAAAAAAGCAGACTGTGCATATGCTTTGGCACATCTTCTAATTTTTTTTCTTGTCTTTGTCCTTCCAGGCACCCAGTGGTAAGAAAGTGGCCTCGTAGCTATGAGTGGTTCTTCATGAAAATGAACATTGAACACATCTGGCTTCAAAGCTGGTATGGAGAAGTTTCTCCCATTGCAGTAGAAGAGTATTTAAAAGCGGTTCCAAGTAAAGGATGATTGAATGGGCTTTGAGATAAAAATCTCCTGGGTTTCTTTTCCAAACACTTTTAAAATTTCATGATAGATGGTTTCTTTACAGTGATATTTTTTTTCTTCTTCCAAGAGGCTTCAAAATAGCCCCGTCTCACATGGAGCGGAAGGAAAATAAATCAACACAGACTTTCAAATTATAAAGGAGAGGTGGATACTAGCCCTACCCTGCAATGTACAGACTTGTCATTTCAAGCAGGCAATGCGTCATCTGAAATGCTGTTTTTAAAATGCTTTATATCTGTTTGTTTTGACTTCTATTGCTGTGCACCCACAGGGAAACTACACTATGTGCTAAATATAATGTTCTGATTTGCAGAAAATGCAAATTGCCTACTCAGAACCCTCTATGCATTGTGGAGGTATTACTGCTGCTTCGTCTTCCTTGATTTGTCAGTACTTTAAGAGAAACTTAATAGCTGAAAATTTAGGTATTTAAGTTTAAAACCAAATTATTTGCTAAAGCTGTCCTCATTTGCTAACTTCTATTTTCTATGTGTGTCTTTCCCTAATTAGATAATTGGATATTTCACTTGGAGATTGAGTAAAACTTCTCTCTTTAGCAAAAAAAATGCAATCAGTTCAAATAATACTGCTCCAATATAACTTGTCTCTGACACAAAGCTGGTTAAACACATTAAGGGCCAAAATCAAATCAGCCTCACACGGATTATCTCAATACAAGTATAAACATTCTCATAAGAAGAATTTAAGTAAATGTTCTCAGCTAGACTGTTCCTGTTGAGACAGGAAAAGTATTTTTAATAGCCTGTAGTCCCAATTTTTTTTTGTCTCCCTGCTCCAGCCACTGCTTTATTTTTAATTGGCTTGTACAACTGATTTTTTGTAAGCCCTCACTAACTCACTGAGGGGTGGAGCCTGTCCATTAATTCTGTTTCCTCACTAAGATTTAAAGGGCTTGTTCATGCATTGATTTTTTTAAAGAAGCCTAAAGATGGTAGGTATTTCAGGCCGTGAAAAACTACTTTTCCCAGTGTGGAAAGTGCAAACTTCATTGCAAACACATTATGTACAGGCTTCTTATGTGGTAATACAAAAAGAGTTCAAAGGTATTTTAATTGCTGTCAGCCCTTTCTCTAGACGTCCTCCTGGTAAACTTATTCGGCAGTTCTTAAGGGTATCACAGAAAGAAAGTTCCCATGGCTAAGCAGCCAAGTCACCACACAGTTTGGAAATTATATGGCTGCTCTCCCTGTTACATTAGGAAAGAGACACATTGAGATGGGGTTTCTGTGCCTGTGGGGAAGGTCTTCCAGCATCCCTGGGAGTACATCTGAGCTCTGGACATCAGCCTGAACCATGTCTGGGCTAGGGAAGAGGAGCCTAGGTGCCTGGGCGAGTGACCTGAGCTTGCACAGGTTAATCCCTGGGCAGAGCTCAGAGGCAGCTGCATGAGCTATGATCAGCTGGAAGCCAGTTAAGTGTAGCTGAGCTTATTTTGGCTCAGGCATGGAGAGAGGGAGTCATTCCCAGAACAGCTGGGCACCATGCTAGTTTAACTACGAGGGGCCACTTAGCCCTAGGGTGAGTCCCAGGCATCACTACTATTCCTGATATTCTGTAAGAAGCAAAGGCAAATGAGGGGGGAAAACTTTGTTTAGACACTCACTAAGCTTTTTTTTATTCTTGTCTCGTTGCCAGAGATTTTGTTAGCTGTGCAGATCTTTTGCAGAGGTAATTACACAAAAGGAGGAAGTGTCCTGCCTGAATCTATTTCCTTCTTTTTTTTTTTCTTGGCAGATGAGCTGCATTTTCACATTTGAGTTTGCCCCTGAATCTTGCATTATGTAGTACTGAAGCAAGATGTCTCATCCTATAGAGATTTATAGAATACCGCCAAGTGAAGTCCTCCTTGATTCATGTGATTTTGCCATGGGGATCTTTGTCCAGGATGGATTTGATGACTTGGTCCATTAGGATTAATGGGACTTTTAAATCTGAGTTCAACAGGGAGAATACTAGACCTTGTAAGACAATTCCACAGGTGTAACATTTCTGTGAAACTATAATTACATATTTCCTTGTCCCCGTTCACTACTATTCCCAGAGAAACCCGAACCCCCTATTCTGTCCCTCACTCCTAAATACACAAAGATTAAGCAAATCCAGAATACAATCTTAATGTTTAAACATACTGAAGAGAGGAAGAATTTTAGAAGTGCTACTGTTACTGTACTCTCAATTTCATTCACATCCCCTGGCAACAGTGACATAATCCTATGTCCTATCCATTAACTTATTAACTAGCCTGAAGGGCAGTTAGGGATTGTGTCAACGAGGTTCAGAAGAGCTTTAATGGTTTAAGAAGTTAGTGTGTACTAAGAAAGGTTTTGAATTACAACACCCTACTTGTTATAGGCTGTCTCCCTGCACACAGATTAATTGGAGTAGCTTCTCTATTGTAAAATGACACATTCATCAAGAAGCTTTTCTGTATGGACCTGCTGTGAGGCTCTTGACAGAACCTCAAAATGAAATGCTGGTGACATGTAAAGTGACAAAAGGGGCCTCATGAAGAAATGTTGTCTTAAATCACCTGTTCTCATTTCATGCTTCCTTCACCCAACGAACAGCTACCATGAGAGTCCTTGAAGGTCTGTAGAAATTCATCAAAAACATGACGTACAGATTTTGAAAGGAACTTTCCAGACCAAAAAAAAAAAAAAGGGAGATGATAGTAGTTTGCTTATCTGGGCTTTATATTATTATTTATAGGCTAGTTCTAATTTTTCTTTAAACAGACAAATGTCTCAAGTAATATTGGTCATCAGATGGTAAGTAATGTTTGTTGAAGCTTTTAACCCAAAGAGTTTTATCTGGAATACCATAATAAAACCATAGTTCCTTAAGACTGTAGAGTCTGATCTTGCTTCAGTTCAAGTCAATAGCAAAAATCCCATTTATTTGTTGAGCTTTAATTATTGGATCAAACAGGCATTTTCATAAAAGGTCTTGATAAGCTCTTACGTATTTATTAAGCATTTCAGCTAGCTGATGTGTAATTTCCATGTGTTCTGTTCTGTATTTTGATTATTTCTGTAGTTTCCCAAAAAAAGTTTGTTGTGCAACACGTTTAAAATTTTAACTGTGGTCTTGTAATACTTAAAATATTTATTTAGTAACTTCTGTATACTTGGTGAAAAAAAGGAAAATGAAGTTGAAAAGTTGGGTTCTCACTTTTTGCTAATTTGGGCAAAAGAAATGCATGTACAGAATTTAGGCACTGCTATTTTGAATTGCTGTTCTTATTTAACCAAAGAATGCTCTCTTTCTGATGAAATTTTCATCACTTCAGTGGTTGAAATGCAACCTTTCTCATTTCTGGATGTGTATTGCAATTTGCAATGTATTTTGATTTCTAAAAATATTGAAAGTTGTTAACAAAATGGCCATGGAGAAGAAATGCAAATAAAACAAATTTCAAAGCAGAAACTTTGTAAGGATATTCTTCAGTACATCATTCGTCAGAGTAACCAGTCTTGTGCTAACAACCATTACAATTTTGTCTGATCTGAACATTTGTTTCGGTTTTTTTTTCCCTGAGTTTTTCTGGACCAAGTTAATTTCTGTCAAAATATTTGTGGGAGTTTAGACTCAGATCTGCCTTTTCTCTGAGGAGAAAAGTCTAGCCAAGCACCTTTTATCATTCCTTAGTCTTCTCATTATTGTGTGCTTTGCTTTCACTGTGGCAGTTAAATGTCACTCTTAAAGTTCGCACTTCTTTTCTGCACGTAGGAACTGAGCACTCAACTCTTGGGTGTGCATTAATCGTGTTTTGGATGTTTCCTCGGTGCTGTTTCTTCCCTTGCCAGCCTTTCTCTTACAAGTTCTTGTTACAGCTTGTTCTCTGCTGTCCACTTTCCTCTGCCACATTTTCTGAAGCCAAGTCTGACAATTTATCTTTTCATCTTGCTTTCCCACACCATCTCCTTTCAACAAAACTGAACCCCTCATACTAAAATTCCCACTTCATATCCAATAAAGAATAGAATAGAACAGAACAGAACAGAACAGAACAGAATAGAATAGAATAGAATAGAATAGAATAGAATAGAATAGAATAGAATCACAGCCTATGTTAGGATCAAATAACAACCTGTGTTTCCTATTTACACTTTAAATCTTTGTCTTGCCACTGGTTGGACTGCATTTACTGTAAGAACTGTGACAGCAGTGCCCTAACCTGTACAAATCCCAGTCAACACCAGTTTCCTATTTCCAGTAATCTGTGTTTTTCAAAGAACATTTCCTGCAGCTGTTATTTTCCTTTTTGCTTACTGTTTTTACTTTTATCCCATTTCTGGAGTGATGTCTATTCTGATTACACCAAGTGTCTTTCATTTATTTACAAACACCCCCCCCCCCCGCCCCCAATTTGAACATTTTTGGAATCACTGAAGTATTGTCACTTTATTTAATTTGCTTTTTGCCAAATACTGAATTCACACTTCTTCCAAATTGTGTCGTTTGTCATCCTTCAATCGAGCTCATTTTTTACCTGCCTTTCCTCTACCACCACTGTGGATGCAAAAAGACTGCAAAGCAAGGATTTTTCTTGCTGCTTTCTAATCCCGTGTGAAATTCCTCTTTCTCACAGAAGCTATCAGTAGAATTTTGTAAACTATAGACACCTGCGAATTCTTTTGTACAAGTAGAGAAAATATTTTCAATATAGCTTCGACCAATCACCCCAGAGGAGTGGTTAGAAAATTGACCACTCAAACTATGAGAAGATGATCCTATAAAAGAGCTGTTAATTAATTAAATAAATCAGTCCCGCTCCACATCTCCTGCCTGCTGCGTCTCTCTCTCTCTCCGCTCGGCTTCGGGAATAGGCGATAAGCTACTACACCACCACCTCTGCATGCCCTCTCCCATTTAACATTTTGCTAGATGCTCCACCACCACCTCCACATGCCCTCTCCCATCTAACATTTTTCTAGATGCTCCTCTGTTTCCTTATCCTATTTTCTCTATTTTTTTTTTCATTAACTCTAATTTTCCTATGTTCTTCCCTCAGCTTCCAAGTTCTTCTCCACAGCCTCTTCCACATAACTTTGTCTGCTCGGTCTTGTTGGTCTTCTTGATTTTGCCACCTTAATCTTGTCACTATGCTCAGTGCCTTTGGAGAGAGTCCTAACACTGCCAAGTCTTATTTTGGGAGAATGCTAGAGAGTTGCTTTAAGGAATACTTTGGGTTTGAAGGTATTTATTTGTTTGTTTGTTT
>VYZQ01023200.1:0-26076 GCA_013400655.1 Mystacornis crossleyi | reverse complement strand
GAATATAAATGACTACAAGCATCTATCTTCCAAGAAGTAAGCAATATACTGGACTTTGTTATTTTAATCTTCTTTTCCCAAGTTCATTCATCATGCGCCTGTCAGTGAAATCCATCTACTTTCCAGTCCATCAAATAAACTTGTAATAGCATTTGGTTTTGACTGGCTTTGAATAACAACTTTCAGAACAATATGGAAATTCAGTAAACATGAATTGTTTATTTGGTCCAAAACAGATGTTTCCTACTGTGAGGAAGCTGCTTTCAGTTTTTTCTGCCCTTACCTAGTCATTCTTGCCCTGTGGCAGCAATGTCTTGCTTTTCCACCCCTCATTCTAATAGTAAAACTGTTATTTTGGGGCGCTCCATAAATCTGATCACTAAAATATTCTGAGTTTAAAAAAAGTTAGCCAGCAAAAGATTGTTTTAAACACTTGAGTCATTTTGCAACCAATGTTAGTATATCGTGGAGCTATGTTCTTAATATCCTGGTTTGTAAATCAAGGGAATAGATGTCTTCATGCTTAGAAGAAGGTCTAAACTGATTATTAAATGACAGGATAAAGATTATGGCTGGGTGCCACAAATTAGACTCAGTGTTGCATGGTATTGACTTAGCACTAGCCTTGATAGTCTATAGAACGATAGAGGAATTAATTCTTATACGCACAGCAATTTCAGTGTCTTTGCTACTGAACGACTGACAAAATAGCTTTGGAGTGGTGGACATTTGCCTTCTAATATCATGGACTAAACCCCAACAGTTCCTGCTGAAAAGCAAAAATTAGGCAACCAGCAGGCAACCATCAGACAGCAAAATTCATTTGATATGATTTTATATCTATGATCCTCCATAGGTATTATTTGTTCATGCAGGGCTGGAAGACTCCTTGCCCCATTTCAAATGAAGTTGCCTTATAAAGGTACTTGAAAGGAAATCTCAGCTTGTAATCAGGTAAGAGATCACATCTTCCACACAGTAGTTCAGCCTAACAACTCTCAAAATAACCTAGTAAGAATGTGTTAAAACTTGCTTAGATAATAAGACTTAATTTCTGTGTGTCTGATGCTCTTTGACATGGCCTGCATAGCTAGAATATTTCCTGATTTGCATATCCTTTTACTTTGTCTTTAATTTGCCTTGTATTTTACATAGATTCAAGTAGTCTTTTGTGAGGCAACAAAAAGTTTGAAAAAGTGCTTTAATATTTGAAAAACTGCATGTCAGGTAATGGAGGTGGGAGTGCTGTAGGAAGACTGTGTTCAAGGGAACCTGACTTTTACCACTGACTAGGAAAACATAGATTATTCTTGCAAGATTTGCTCTCTAGGATCACAGGCAATTTAGCAGCATAGCTGCATTTAGGAGAAGCCATAATGGTCTTTCCTTTTAAGGCTTTGACACCGCCGGCCTGTGTACATTTTTATGCATACAAAACATACACTTTCAAGTTCAACCAGTCAGTTATAAAAGCTATTTTTCCTGTGTGCTTATTATTTATCCATCAGGAAAAAAACCACATATTTTTTAGGTGAACTGAAAGGCCCACTTTAAAACTGAGAAGCACTAGACTGTTTAAGATCAGATTTGATAAGTTATCAGTACGAGTGCTGACATTTTAAAATGACCTACAAATAAACTTACTACAAGGTTGAAACTCATCCTCAGTTTAACTCTTGAAGTCCTAACTTCAGGCAGAGAGAAGAAGGTTGTGGAGGTTCCCCCCCTGACCGCAACAGAAGGTAGCCTAAAAAACAAACACTGTACTCAATGCACTATTTTTATGGGCATAAATAAATGTCTTCAGGTTTCCTAGCTTGTTTGTGTTTTTGTTTGGAAAAAATGTAGGGTAAGGCAAGTATCTCCTGAGCTGTCACAGAAACAAATTCATGAACACTTGTATGTTTGGGTAGTCCTCCTCCTTGGGCTTTAGAGCTGAAAGATAAGGAGGGAAGTCTGGAAGAGAAGCAGGAGAGACAGGAGCAACAGTTACTTTGTGCACACCCTGCTCAGCAGGTGATGTATGAAAACACAGCCCAGTGCTGGAGGCATGGCAGCACCTTCCAGGTGAGCACAGAGCATGGGCACGCAGAGAGAGCCCGAACCGTCAGAGGCGGACCAGATCTGGGGAGAAGCATTGGAATGTGGCAGCACGAAGGAGAAGAACCTGTAGGCTGCATCTGATGTCTTCATCTGAAAAATCAAACCTTTCTCTTATCAGTAGGCAGGTGTGGTCTTCAAAAGAGAGATGGTGGTTAATGGTAGCAGGGTCTGAGAACTGGAGACCAAGACATTCAATAAATGCAGAACTGACACACTGGGCATCTTGCACAGAGGATCCCACACTCCACACCAAACCCCATAGTTAAAACTAATTGGCAAATGTGAAGGGTAAGGAGCTATTCTACAGATTAGGGCAAACCTGCAGTTGTGCATTGAATAATGGAATTATTTTATGAAAATATAATTAAATGGTGTGTGGATAATCATACCTATAGGTACAACATGTCAGACTGAAATTCTTATTCATAAATATGTGGCTAGTTTTCTAAAAATATTTTAAGAAATAAAAAACTAATATCCCCCTGTAAGTCCTTCTAGAGAAGACTGGTTTTGAAAAATGCTCTTGTTGAATCATTATATTCATCTTACTACACCTAAGTCCAGGAAGACTGCCTGTGAAAATACAAGAGGCCTTTCTTTTAATTATTTTAATCCAGTGGTGGACTCTGTCACATTCAATTTAGTTTCTCTAGTTTCCTCAAAACATAACATTTCTTTTTTTATTGAACTATAGCAAATAAACAGGTATCGGAAGAGATGTTTATCATTCAGCTGAGGCATTCTAATGTATTTAGACCTGGTGTAACAAAAGCTCATGAGCAAGGTGACAGGTAATATGGTATGGGAGTAGGGGGTGGACAAAGTTACAAGGGGTGAAATCATGTCATATATTTGCTTTTTTGTTTTCTTTTTAAAAACCTTCAAAAAATGTTACTCTACATTCCCCAGATTTTAAATCAACTGAGGTCTTGGCTTCAAAAATGCAGAAGACACCATTGGCAAGTTCTGCAAGAAGTCAGGTGATGTTTTTGCCATGTCTGTGAGTTGAAGCTGTTATACTGGGTGTATGTGAATAAAACTCAGACTTATGCCTTTTCATCAGGTCCTCTGATAGAAGTCAACAGGGCAGGCTTTGGCTTTGAATGTACTTCATCTTTTCTGCAGTAAAGACTGTAGCTGCCTAGTACTTCTTTCAAAGCCAGCAGTGCTGGTTTGAAAGAAAATGTATTTCTCAGGACACTTGACTGTCTGCTTGCTCAGTCGATTTCTGTCTGCCCACCTGACTAACTGTGTGTACCAGGGTTCTCACCATGATATCTTGAGTACCAGATCTAAAGAAGAAAGTTAAAACCTTTCTTTCTTCTGCTGCCTCTTCCCACCTCCCAGAATACAGATTGTCACTAAAAAAGTATCAAACCCTCATCAAAAGAAGTTTAACAATAGGAGGATGGAAAAAGGAATAGAACTAATTTCTCACAAACTGTTTATTTTTGAGCTCATGATAATTCTCTGAAGAACAGAAAAGGAAAGACAGGCCAAGGAAATACTTAAAGGGCATCTCTTAAGTCTCTGAATGCTCCTCTCCTTAAATGGAGCAACCCAGGATTTTGATTCATAATACACAAAACCCTGGAAGTAATATACCTGAGTTCTACAACTTGAGTTAATTTCCAATTAATATAACAAGGAAAACACGAGACAGGCTTAATTCAAGAGCAAACAAGCATTTAACATCAATATGTTTTTTCCATCTACTGTAACTGACAGCCAGCTGTACCACCCAGGTACCTTAAATACCCTTGTCTTGTGAAGCATAACAGTGACATCTTACTTAGATTAGAAAATAAATTATTTTACTTGTCTTTATAAAATTTTAAATCACTACCAGACAGTGGAGCTAAAGAGCCGCATGCAGCACAGAAATAAATGCAAGGTTTCTTTTCTTTACACTTGTGTGGAGTATGTGAATTTACAAAAAAGTCAAGCAGGTGTAATTCATTTCTATATGCAAGTATTAAGTCATAATACATCTGATTGAATGCAAAGTAAGAAGAAAGTATGTTTTGGGCTAAATTGAGTCCTGTCACAAGGGAAATAACTTTGGTGAATTCTGAAGTGAATTTTGTCCACTGAAAAGAAAAACCCTATTCTTTCTGGTTCCTTTGGAAAAGAAAAAGAAAATGCAGCTATAAAGTCTTCCCCATCCAATTTATTTCATGTTGAATGCAAATGACTTAAGGCTAGTTCCAGTGAAACTGTGGGAGACTTGGTCCTGCAGTGCTTGTTTAGATGGGGAGAGGCAGAGGGGGACAGGTTCACACAGGACAGGGGAGAAGCAGCCGTCTGTACTGTCACATTTTTGAAAGGTTGAACAATTTCACAGAACAGATCCAGATTGTTATTTTAAAGAAAGTGAAAGAGGGCTGCTGAGAAGAAATCACACATGGATATGCCATGCCGAAATGCAGGAAAAAGCCTATAATTTAAGGTCCACTCTTATTGCTCTGAAAGCCTTTTCTGGCATGAGAAACACAGTTTTTTACCTTATTAGTGGTAAAATGTAAGTTTGGAGGTTTTTTTTCTGTCCAAAAAGATGTTTGGCTCTTTCAGGAAGACTTGAGGATCTTCCTGCTCTGATGTGCAGCTTTAATACTATCATGTTTTTTACACAGATCTCATATAGCAGTTCATCAAAACAGACAGTCTGTCCTGTCCTGATGCTAAACTGTGGTGTTTGGCCACCATGTGAATTCAGATATGATGAGGGTGAGTTTAGGATGCACAGACAGAGATATCTACACAAAACCTGGATCAGTTCTGCATTATTAGAACTGATATCCTCTTTGTAGGGATTCAACCACCATAGAGACAGTCACAAGCATGTGAGTAGTTTTGATTCACTGCCCTGCAGCTATTGTTGAATTGTAGCACATTCATTTTAAAAATCAATTGGTATCTATTTCATGTTTGCAATAGTGAAATAGGATTGAGTCAGATGTTAAAACCCAGGGACATTGTACCACTGGTGATTGAAAATGAAGAGATAATTGTCTTCACTTTGACTGCCTTATGTTGATATTATTCATATAAGTACAGCAATAAAAATGGTTGCTTCAGCCCCTCATTTCATTCACTAGACAAAATAGAAGCTTATTTCCTTTTCTCAATTGATAATAATTAATTGGCAGGCACTGTAGCCTGGAACAATATCTTGAGGAATAGTTGTTAACTTCACCTCTGAGCTAAATCCTTTGGCTCCTCAGCTTGTTTAAGCAGTGATAACTGAGAAGAATGCACCCTGAAATTATTTTCAAAATGACAGCTACATACAGAAATCCCTTCCATCTTCTGCTCCATTATTTCTGTCTGTTACTGGGAAACATTCTTGGTATTACTACATAGCTTTTGGGTCTATGCTGCCTTCTATTTGTTCTGAAAGGAATTCACAATGTGTTTGTGAATGAGGTTTAGCTGGAAATGATATGGTGTTGGGACAACCTCAGTGGCATAAAGCTTTGCTTAATTATAGGTGGGCAGGGTACAGATAACACTGTGCAGACTTGCCTTTCACTTCAGTAGGTTTCAAGTCTAGTTGAGGAGGGATTAGGGGGGTTGTTCAAATCTGAGCATCCATGCCGTGCTTGGCTTCTCTGCTGTGACACCAAAATAGTACCGGTGACTACAAGTCTCAGAGTGTTTCACTCAAAGCACATTCCCCCTACAGGAGCAGGACAAATATGGGAACCACATAAGCTTAATAGTATAAAAAATTGATCAGACTTTGCATTCACAGCTCCCTTCTGCCTAACTCATTCAAAGCTATCCACTTCTCCTGTGGGCTCTCCACAGCTCGGAGGTAAAGCGATTTTCCTGATTGTCCTCTCAGTTAAGTTGGTTAGTGACAACTCTGAAATCCTTGGTGGACAATAATTTGTTTCAGAATTCATTTAATACTCAAAAAAGATATATTAATTTCAATGAACATTGTGAGGCTGAACATGCAGGACACTGAATTTAAAGTGATACTCCTGTGCCTAAAACCCCTAAGAGTTTTTCCTGTTTTATCCAGTGAAGCACTTTGAAATTTTGTAGCATGACTGTACAAGAGCTTGAATAGTAAGAGCACTCTGCCACACTGGTGATGGGATGGTCTGCCATCAAATTCTGAAAGGTTTTTCTGGCGCGACAAAATACAGAGGAAGATGCCACTATTCTAAGCAATGCAAAAGATCAGGGATTTATTTCTTAAGAACTAAAAAGCAGTATGGTTTGGTCACAACATGTGAACACAGATCAGGAGGATTTGCACTTGTGTTCTGGTTTATGTGTTCTGAGTGCTGCAGGTCACACTGGTAGGGAATCAATATGGACACCAGCAGGGTATAATTGTTTGCTCTGCCTCTTCCTTCTCTCTTGTATCTGGAGAAGATGAAAAAAGGAGAAAGAGTGTCCGCAGCTGATAGCCACAAAAGATTAATTTCGTCAAGGTTGCCTTACAGATTATTTTCTTCATGTTATAAATTAATAAAAGCTATTTATTACTACCCCTCTGAGTGAGCATTCCATTTTCCACCCGCTCTAGCTGTACTACACTTACCAAACAGTTTGCACATGCAGTGACTGTGCTGGAATACAGTGCCATGCAAAGCTGCAGGCTTCTGTGTCGTCAATGAAGCTGGCTGCAATGGTGCAGCAAGATGTGAGTGAGATGCAGGCTGGTGGCTTTGCCATCTTTGCCCAATCTCAACTTCCCTGAGAGCACGTCAGGCCACCAGCGCCTTCGGCTCACAAATACCTCTTGGCTCCTATTTGCAGAGGACTCAAAAAAGGAACCAAGGGCCAAGCTCAAAGCCGTGTGGTGAGGCAGCAACCAGATGAGGAGAAGACCCTGACCCTAATCCTGATCTAGCCACTGCTCTGCCCTGCACCCATTCAAGCAGGGACTGAGCACTGCCTGGCTCAACAGGCAAATCATCAGGTACTCTGCTGTTGGACTGCATAGATCAAACTGCCTGCTAGTATATCACCCCTGTGGAATATATGGCTGGCAAAAAATAAACATTTGTGGGGGCATTTCTGTTTTCTGACAGAGCAGTCTGGGCCTGAAATATCATGTTGGTTTCAGTTTTCTGTATGAGCTTAACAGCTCCTCACTTCGGTGGTGGGGTGAGAATTGGCCATGATGATACACTACCTCTGCAGAACTCCCACAAACAACTCACAGAGATTAGGAGGCTGCTATAAAGATGTTTAGGAATTGCTGTCAGAACTGATAGCCTCTGAGTAGCTCAGTTTGATAGCTCCTTTGTACTCTAGACTTATGGATTTTTAAAATATATACAGAGTTTTGTTTTCTGGGGAATTTGTATTACAGAAATTAGACAGCTATTGTTTCATGTGTTAATAATTTTGTAGCTTGAGTTCCTTCCCTCCTCCCCTTTCTCTAGAGAGACTGACACCCATTTTTTTCTTCTGGAGGAATGACGGTGTGGATAAAGTTGGCTAACAGGTTAATACCAGATACCTTCCAGGAAGTATGTAATAAAAAGTAACATACCAGACCTGGATTAAAGGTCCAAGATTACTTAAAACCTGTTGAAAGAATGAATTTTCTGGTTTATTTCCTTTATTATTAAAATCCACAGTCACTCCAATGCAGCTGAGGCAGAGCTGAGTGTAGATCTGCCCCAGGCTTCCAGGCACAGGACATGGGTGGTTTTGTCACGCTGAAGGGGACTGGTGGCAGACTGTCCCCCACACTGACAATAGGTAGAAGTATTCTGTACTGCACAGGACTTTCTGGATTGGTGATTCTTTGACTACAGAACTGGTTTGGACTTATGCTTGAGTTCAGTATTTGACTGGACTGGCTTTTATTCACCGAACTGAGATGTGTTAAGAAGATTTTCAAGAGACATAATGAGAACCTGATCTGTGAAGTCAGCAGGCACTCTGCAACCTTTCATCCTAGCTAAAGTAACTTCAGTTTTAGATAATACTACTGTCCATTCAAACCCAAACACAGTGCTTGTCAGATAATGACTATTTGTATAGACAAGTTGGGGGTTGTCTTTCTTTCTCATTTATTTCTTCTTTTCCTAGTCAAGAATAAATAAATATTGCTTCTGTTAATGCTGCAGTAGCCAAGTAGTGGCTGGTGATTTTGGAATGAAGTAAACCATTCTCTCAGCATATTGGAAGCATAAATAGGGAAGAAGAAATGCTTTGAGCATACAGCAATTACAGAAAAACTGGCTTAAAGAATACCTTGTTGCATCATTTTCTATGCTCCTGACATGGGATAATACTCTTAGAATTCTGACAAAGGAGAAGATGCAGTGTCCCTGAGCTATTTAGGTACTCGCCTTTTCTTAGGATTGGGAGGTTTTTCTGATCATCTAACCATCCTTTTTGCTGCCGTGTAGGTCTGGGACATCACTGCTTCCATCAAGAAAGAAAGGGAATAGGGTCTTCCTTTCCTTTAGAAAACAGATACTTCTATCTCTGAAGACTATTAGCAGGTCATGTTCAGTCTTCTCCTCGGGCTAAAGAACTCCAGCTCATTCAGTCTTTGCTCACAGATTTTTTTTTTCATATATTCAAAGAATGGTTTGGGTTGGAAGGAACCTTAAAGATTATCTTCTTTCAAACCTCCTGCTACAGGCAGGGACACCTTCCAATAGACCAGGTTTCTCAAAGCCACATCCAACCTGGCTTTGAACACTTCCAGGGTATGTGACATTCACAGCTTCTCTGGGCAACCTGTGCCAGTACCTCACCACTCTCATAGAGGAGAATTTTTTTTCCTTATGTCTAATATAAGCCTGCTCTCTTTCCATTTTCCATTCCCGTTTTTACAGTTTTCCTCTGGTTTGTCTCCAATAGTCTACACTCTGCCAGGAGTACCAAGAGCTTGAGGATATCTCCACACTGGGACAGGACAGAAATGGAACTCCAAAGACACAAAAGTATGCACTGAGTAACTAGGGACAGAGCAGGGATGCAAGGTAACAGCCTTATGTTGAAGCACTTCTGCATTTCTGAGGGTGACTAGGGAAGACAAAGCGTGTCCACTCCCTCAGAGTGTCTCTAACCAGGTCATCACTAAAGCTTTGCATTAATGAGCACTACCTTTAGCACTAGAAACAACAGTAGGAGAGAGATCATCCAGGTAATAGATTGATTCTGAGCTCTTACCCTATGGCTCCACAAACTTTTTGAATCATCCTTCATGAACGGAAGAGTATGTGAAAGTGAGGTAGGACCAAAATCGCAAGTAGGATAAAAGAAAAGATAATTTTCCTATTCCTAGGCCTTGTCTACAAAAGCAGGTTGCCCAAGTTTAATTCAGGTTATTTTTTTAATTGATGTAATTAAAAGTAATACAAATCCTTTACAGATCCAGTTAATTCAGTAACTGAGCTGAGACAAATCCATATAAATCAGTTATAAACCAAACCTATTCATATGGGATATGGAGCAATTTAACTAAATCCACACCCACGCCTAGGTTGTAACCAAAGCAATGTAACTCTCCTGTGTCAGCAAGGCTGCAATAACCCATTATCCTCTCAAATTTTTACAATCAAGCTGGAAGGTATTTTTGAAGCAAATCAGTATTACTGAAATGATTTTTTAAACTTAGAACGTCTATTGTTTACGATGTACTTGTTGTATACATGGATAAAGTAAGTATATAATTGAGATCTTTAATAAAGACATCTCTAAAAATGCAGCAGTTTATTTGCAAACACAAATCCTTACAAGCTTCATGTTATGGAGAATATTTTATCCATGTTACCAAGAGGGTATTGAGACACAGAAAAAATTGCTATCAAATATTTCCAAAAGTACTTTTTTCTCAAGTTCTGAAACAGGTGTGCCATAGCAGGAGGCAGACTGAGAGCAGAGAACCTTACATGCCCTGAAATCTTTAGGAGAAACATCAACAGACCTGCATGGCAGTAGCAGCAGGAGGCACTGCTATGACACGGAAAGGAACTGTACTGCCAAGTGAATTAAGAGGGATAAGAGCTTTCTTTTGACCCTGCTCCTCAAGTATGAATTTCTGAGCTATTGCCTGTAAATTACAAAGCTTTGATTTTTCAGTGCACAATTTAATACATGCTTTGACCTTTCAACATGCCATATGAAGCTTTGATCCTTACCAGCCGACTGTCAGGGTGAACTTTGCATAAGATGAAAACAATACATTTAAAAATCATATTCCCCCTCCCTTTTAGAAAACCCATAAAATATTTCTGAGGTGGAGAAAACTCATCTTTATACACTGACTCAGGCTAAATGCTACAGAAGTGCTACATTTAAATGGATGTGGTCAGAAGCCTTGATTATCAAGACCTTCATGCAAGGCTGATAAGAAGCATAGATTGTCTAGGAAGAAGGTAAATTCCTAAGAAGGAAATCAAGGAAGAGTATTCTTACTTCAGCCTTACCTTGGAAAGGATGGGGAAATCACTAACAAGGCAGTCCATGGCTCAAAATGTCTTTGGAACTAGGAGGTAGTTGTATCCTTTCATGCACAATTATAGGGTGAGTTCAAAAGGACTAGCTCAGTTCAGTTTAAGAAGAACTGAGGGATATCTGAACTGCCCACCTGAGAACAATGAAAATTTCATAAAAACAAAATCCAGGGATATTTCTATTCTTGTTAACGCTATGAAAAAAAAAAATACAAGACCCCCACAATGAAAAAAACTAACTGAAAAGCCCAAACAGAAAGAAAAACAGCACACAAAAAAGGTGAAAATAAATGTTTGTAGCAGAAAATACTTTAATTTATTTTTGTTTGTACTGGACTTTTTCTGTCTGGAAGCGCTATAAAATCGATTGCAATGTTTTAAAGACTAGGTAATGTATTATGCAATTTCCCCTATGCATGATAACCCCATATAATTTCATATCACACACTGTAACCTGTTTTCATCAATTTGAAAGATAAAGAAATTTGCAAATTTGTCCTCAATAAAAAAGCTCTTCATGTTTAGCATAGATGCATCTGACTTCCTTTCTTGTTTTTACTGAAGGATACTATAAAACCTTCCTCTTTCAGAAAAAAACAGCATCATATATCCTATTCTATGTGTGAGCTGCAACATTTACCCACAGAGTTGTTGTGCTGCTGGTATTTAGCTCATTGTTTTACAGTGCACAGTGAAATACTGCAATATCAGTTCACAGTTCACAGTCTGCTCTAAACAATTTTTCAGAGTTACAAGCTTTGGATGTCAGTTTAAAGGCAGGCTTTGTCAGTTTTAAATGTCAGGTTTTTTCTAATCTGGAAGTGACTCTAGAGGCAGCATCCCTGTTACCACATACCCCCTTCATCAGTGCTTTCTCTCAGAATCATTCTGTTCCCAAGCCAAAAGATTTCCTGGCTTTCTTCTGACGGCTAGTAGGCATATATTCCCCACATTCACAGAAAACCCACCAGCATAAATCTCTCAGACTTTCCTCCCTTGTCATCATGTGATCAATGGGACTGGAAAAATGAGCAGAGATGAGTGCAGTGACGGGACTCCACAGCCCAGTCGGAGATCCCCACTGTGCTTGTGCTCAGCACAGACCCTGCAGGAGGGGACACCACACCCCTCTGACTCTAGGCAGCCTGGGCTGCACCTTCTAAGATTTGAGCCTGCTTGGCACGTACAAACTCCCAAGCCACGCTAGTTCCGCATTGTCACACTGTACAAAGGACTCCTAGGGAGGAGTGTTATAGACTTATACAGATTCCACATCAATCAGGATTGGCTTTTTGCCTCAGAGCATTCAAGCCTATTTTGCTGCCAGTTTACGCCAGCACTGCTAGCTGACCTCCACAGATACTGGCATAAATTGCTGCAACACACCCCTAAATTTCCTCCACAGGGAGCAGATTTGTTGAATTAGAAGGCGCAATCTTCAGATAGCTACTTTTCTGGATAACATGCAGAGACCAGGAAAGACAAAGAGTGCATCAACTTGATCTGTACTCAGTGAGGAACCAAAGTGTCACAGGAGCCAGCCCTAGCTGCTGCACTGTGGTGGCTGAGAGGACAGCAGGACCGATTCATAATAAGGGGAGACAGACATGGAAAGGGAACAGAAACCGTGATTACAGAAGAGAAATGAAGAGTTGCCTGACACTGTCACACTGGGAAAGAAAAAAGGCCGGGAGGATTAAGGATGGGATCAGAAGATATGTCTCACTGCTCTGTGACTCTAGCATGGCCCTGCTGGCAAGCCAAGGGAGCGGGGGTGTGGTGAAAAAGTCCTGTCTAGGAAAGTGATGATGTGAATCACTGATGATGATTCCTGCTTTTATTTTGATTGCATTAGTGGTCTGTGGTGTTTCAGGACCTATTTTCAGTAAGGCATTTCCTTGGTAACAGGAATAGTTACAGTTTCAAATGCTTTTCATTGAAGACTTGGAACTGCTAGAAACAGAAGTCTGATATGTAAGCCTAGGATGGGGCCAGATTGAAAAAAGGGGAGGAAAATTTCCCTTAACTCCTCTGTGCTATTATTGAAAGGCCACTAATCAGAGATAGAGGATAATGCTCCTAGACTTTAGCCAGCCTCACCACAGCTGCAGTGGTGTTATTTGAGAATGAGAGGGAGAAAGGATGAGATTATAAATGAGAGGGATCGTAACACAGACTTTCAGCACCACCAATTAAACTGTGCCTCAAGGACTATGTTCACATTTTCAGTCATTTGGAGACCTCATGATAATTTATAGGAATAAATCACATGGCAAATCACGTGATAACTCCCTTGTAACCTTAAATAATTGAGACTCATCCGGGTCAGCAAAAGTCAGCTGAAGTAATTTTCACTTGGTTTCTAAACATGCATTAAAAATTAGCTTTGATTCAGCTGGAGAAGGCAAAGGAAAAAAAAACACAAAGCAAAACACAAAACCCAACATGCGTATGTTCTCTTCGAGGTCTGCATTTACCTGACCCAGTGTAGCCTGACTTTCAGTGCCTTCTCCAGCTCCTCTCTCAACCATATTTGATAATTTCCCCTACTTAATAATTATAATCTTGTCTTAAAAGATGTAATTTTTTTGGGTAACAGAACTGGATATGATATATATACTTCCAATTCCAGCAAATGTGAAAACATGGTAAATGAGCACCTGACACACTGGACAGGTGATATTTGAGACATCCATGTTCAAACATTGGAAGAACTTGGAATATTTGATCCAGGACTTGTGATACTAGGTTGATAAGAGATGTTTAGCCTTTCAAACTAGTTTCCTATTAAAAAACAGTTTGGAACAAATGTTGAAAACTTTATACGTTACCTCATGTAGTTGACTTTGCAGAGATTCTCCATCTTTTCTATTAGTACTATCCCCCTGCCGCATCAGTGCATTTGTATTTAAACAGCTGAACCTATCTGTATTTAAACAGCTTCCTAGTGTGGATCACTATAGGCTGCTGTCTTCTAATTGCTGAATCAAGTATGCATAAGTAATTTACTGAAATTGCATTGTTGCATTTAGACAATTTTTGAAATTACCTCATGTAACTTCATTAAACTTCAAATCTGAACATTAATTTGAGGGAAGAAAAATAACTACTTCTGTATTATTAGATCATTCAGGTGATAAACACATTCCCCAAAAAGTCACCTGATGAGTTTCAGTCGTCAGATTCAAACTGTAAATGGAATCGTTGTCTTATGTATTAGAAAAGCACATGCCATGTTTTGTTAACATAATCAGAAAAATGGAGCTGCCACAAACCCTTTCCCCATCTGCCAGTCACTACATTAAATGTTTCTGCAATTTTCTTAGAATTCTCTGTCTCTGCAGATCCTGCTCAACTGTGAAATTGGAATTGCAAACAGAAATATTACATTTCTACATACAGTAGAGGATAAAAAGTCCAATTTTTACATGTAGAGAGACAGGGGAAATGTTTTTTTTTTAAGACAGAAAAACAGCAGAGGGAATATCCTCTCTTTCCTCAAGTATGAGGCAGAAGGTAGAAGTGTCTGTTTCCTTTATGACATTTTTCTGTGACAGCAGGTAGAAACTGAGAGGTGCAGGAGCATCTTTCTGTCAGTAGCTTTAACACAGAAAGGACAAAAGACTGCCTATCCTTCTGGTCCTTGGAGTGGGACACTAGCTGAAGGTTAATAAGCCTGAGCTGCACTGGCTGCTGCAGCTCAGACCGCAGCAATGAATGAGTCAAGGCTGGAGGAGTAGGCAAGCCCTGCTGCCTAAATCCTTGCTTGTAGCGCCATTCTGACGATATATTTGTTGCAAGTCTTTTAATAATGCAAGAGGTATTTTGGAGGGTTTATCTAATTCTGATAATATCACCTGTACTGGGTAATCCTGAGGCATTATTTCCAAAGCTGATAAAACACAGTGGTCAAAAAGAGTTTGGTGAGCCTCATGATTGAAGCATCTTGTCTACAGGGAAAGTGTTTTTACACCTTTCTTAAAAGTCTCAATATAAGGTGTTTCTCTACTTCCTCACTCTCCCTTCTCCCATCTTCCCAGTCTCATGGTATTTGTTATCGTTTTTTAAAGGGTTTTTTCCAAGAGTCAAATACAAACACTTTTGCATTTTAAGTTTGCTTGCACAGCACATTTGTGTCCCTTCTGGAAAATGAAAAATATTAAAATGGAAAGAGGGACTTGAGAAGACTCTGTTTGTTCAGCCCTTCATGCAAGCATCCCACCTTCACCATTCAAAACACAGGAGAGATAAAAAGAATGACCTCTGGGTTATCTGGGAAAAAAAATAGCAATTCCTCTGTAGAATTGTTTTTTTGTTGTTGTTGTTGACTGAAATGATCTCAGTCATGAAGTTGAATCAGTCCTGCATCAGCAATACTTGATTTTTCAGCTCTTTGCATTGATTGACATTTTCCTGCAAACAAAAGGTAGAAGCTACACACACTTAGTCTAGCATCCCTACAGGACTGCTGTGATTTCCTTCCACAAGAATAATGTCTTTTTTTTTTCTCTCTTAAGTTAACAGAATGTTCAAGAGCTGTTCAAAAATTTCTGTCTTTTTCCACAATTTTTTTCTTCAGCAGTCACCACCTTGGATCAAAGTCTTGGTCTACTTTTCTTTCTCATCGTAACAGGACTCTGGTATTAGCCACGGCTTCTTGGTATTTCTATCTAGTCTAGCCTACCGTAATGATCCGTGGAAAATGGCACTCAGAGGAGCAACTTTGTCACGCTACCTGGCTGAGGACACAGAATCTGCAGCTGCCTTCACTCTCTGATGTCATTATGAGTACTTCATAAATACTGCAAATCAGCCTGCTGCATTCATCTTTCTCTCCCTAATCACATTTATCCCTAACTATTTTCAAAGAAATCTAGCTACAGCTGTGTCCCCTTCTAATTCTGGCATGGGGCACAGCCCACAGGGTGCCTCTGTGCTCCCTGGTGCCAGCATACAGAATTCTCTCTCAGGACAGGAGCAAAAGGCAGATTCCCTCCCTCCCTGGCCTGTGGGCATGAGCACCTTTCCCTTTGCTGCAGCCTAGGCTCACCTGATGCCTCCAGAACAAACCTCTACAGAGCAGTGTCACAGCTGGTTACAGGATTCCCCTGGCAACACCCACCAGTCCTCACCCCAGGTACTCTTCTGAAGCTGCTTCTTTTTCTGTTTGCAGTTTAAACTGTGTAGGCAGATGTCCATACAGAGATGCTCTCACAGCTAAACCCTTAAAATTAACTCTCCCTCCTTCATCTTGCAATAGATGACTATAGGTACATCACTTTGATGTGGTATCTTGAAGCAATTTAAACTTGGTTCTTAATTATTTACACCAGGTTTTATCTAGCACTGGTAAGGTGCAATAACAGTGATGCAAAACCTGTATAAGCAGATAAGAAAATGAGACCCCATGACTTGATAATCTGCCTTGAAGCAGCCTTCTCATAGGCTACTTAAAAGGATTTCCTCTTCCCTCCCTCCCCCCACCCCCCTCACCATTTGTGGGTTCTACAAGCTGGGCTTTTGTAACAAGACTTTTTTAATTAGGATTTTATTTTAGAACGAAGACACGCTTCCATGGAAAGTCAGGGATGGCTAGATTTTACTCTCAGACAATTTCCTCAAATCAGATTCATCCAAGGATAAACAATGAATACAGAAAAACTGTGTAACGTCCTTCTAAATGTCCCTGGATATAGGCAGGGGGCAACATACAAAGAGCTTCAACATTTTGCAGTCACGATATAACACCTAATCTAACAATTTTACAGAAGAGAGATTTTCATACCTCTGCAAACTTGTCTGGAATAATTTTAAAACCTGAACTTTCTTGACAGGACCTACTCTGCATTTTCTGAGTTTCATTTTCCATGCAAAAAGTAACTGGCACTTTCAGTCTAAATAATTTCGTTTTACATCAAAGGAAACCAGTGAAAAATAAAAAGAAAACACAAATTTGTTATGCGGGTGTATGACATAGGGATTTCTTTTTCAAGCTGCCATATTGAATCTCTTCACTGTAGCTATCAAGCAGAACTGCCTGCATTTAAAGGTGCTGCATAGAGAAAATAATAATGAAAAATAACATCTTTGTGACACTGTAATGAAGAATGAGATTCTGCTTTCACCATGTTTCATTTCCTTCTGTGATGACCTTCTTTTACTTGACAACATGAAAGCAGGAAATGAAGCTTACCATGGTGTAAATTTACTGTTATGACCTTGATGCATAACTAAATCATAAAAATGGACAAAGGTAGGGTAGTATAACAACAACAACAAATGAGCAAAGTGTTGAAGAGAAATTGAACTGATTTTCTGCAAATGTAGCTTGTTCCATAGGATGTTGAACAGTATGCAACAAGGCCAAGTCAAAGGACCACAAGCCACAAGCTGGCAGATTTTTCTGGAGCTGCTTTATGAACTTTAAGTGAGGATGCAGATGCAGATGTGTCTAAACACAAACTGAACAAGATATCCCAGTTCAGTTTATCCTAATTATATCTATCTAGGTCTAGATCTAGATCTTCATCTTTCTCATTACAGACAGAGAGACAATATTTTAGCTTGCAATCTCAATTCAGTATTCTCAAACTTTTTGTTTAAACTTAGCCACTTAAAAGATTTTGCCTGTTTCTGGAATAGTTACAACTTTATAACAGCCCTTTCCACTTTCTTAAGAGATATGATCAATTAATTATCACCCCTACAAACTGCTTTAGTCATTGTCATCTGGCTTGTCTTAAGCTGATTTCCCCGTGGAGCACAAATACATATGACACTGCAGACTTACTCCAAATCAGGCCATGACCAATTTACTCCAGGACCTCAAGGTGACATATGAGCCTTTTTGCATCAGATCTCATTCCTTGCAAGTCTACCTGTTAGAGACCTATTTGATACAGATTTTTCTGATGTGATCTATAGATTTGTAGAAATGCAATGAGATCTGTGGGAAGATGACTGAGGGTAAAATTAGAGAAAACTGGGAAGTTAAATTTACATTCTAACAAAATTTATAAGATGTGAGGAGCTAATTCAGCCACTTTAGTTTGCCTCAACTCTGGTTGTCAGGGCAGTCAGAGGCATGTGGAGGAGGGGTGCACATGTACCACTTGCAGGAGGCAGCCAGGAGTGGGGGAAGCCTCGTCTCTGGGGTGACTTCACCTGGCAACACCCCACACGAGGCAGGCAGTAGGACACACTGTGGAGGGGCTTCTCCAGCCGGGTTGCGAGGAGATCTCCACCAGTGGACGGCAAAGAAAGGCTGGACTGGACCAGTGGTTCCTGCTAGCAGGCAGACTTTGGCAGGGGCCGGGGGGTATAAAAGACAACTCGGCCAGGGCTCGCCGGGTCTCGCTAGTGTTCGCTGTTCCCGCTCGCCCCCTCTTCTGCCCTGGCCCCAGCCTGCCTGCCTTCTGCCTGCCAGCCTGCCGGCTCACCCTCGCACCTGCCCTGCCCTCCTGTGCTCCTGGCCGCCTTCCTAACACTTCGCCCCGCGTCCTCGCCTGCATCCAACTCTGCCGCCGCGCCGATCCAGCCGTCGCCGCCCGTCCTGTCGCCCCGACCCCGCCATTTGCCGCAACCCTATCCAGGGTCCTGCTCCTCGGGCCCGAGCTTCCACTCCAAGTGTCTGGGGCCGTCGCCGTGGGAGCCGCGCCTGTGGAGCCGCGCCTGTGGAGCCGCGCCCCTCCGGGAGCTGCGCAGGCTCCCCGACACCCAGCCCGGCCACAGGCAGGCAGCGTGGGCACCCCTGCCGCCTGGTCACCCACAGTACTGCCCTGGTGGTAACGCCCTCTTTTTGGCTCTTTCCCCCCTCTCTCCTCTCCCCCAGTCCTTTCCCCTTTTCCTTTCTTTTTTCATCTTGTCTCTTCTAGCCCTCTTTTCGCTCGGGCAACTCCTTTACCCTCTCCTTTTGTTATCAATAAACGGTTCCCAGATACAAGGTTTGCCTCGTTTGGCTTCATTACGTTCCCGACCATGGTTTTCTAAAGAACTCCTCACAGTTCCCCATAGTGGAATGTGACATAAAAGCACAGAAACGATAGCAAAATATAACTGCTACTTCCTGGATGGAATGAGTTTGGCATGCAGAAAATCTCTTCAACAATGATCCCCCCCACCGCCCTCCCCAGCCTGCAACATTAAGTTCATGCTAAGAGGAATGAAATGAAGGGTGGAGTGGAATGGAAACACTGTGGCCAGGCTGTGTTGCAATCTTTCCAGGGATGGGAACCTGATGGTACCAGGTCCCGGATAAATTACGTAGCAGCTGTCAGCCAAGGGACATGGGACATGTCTTGTTGAACCAGCATCTTGCCCAAATCACTGCCCTTGGATTAACTCACTTCATTGTAATCCCATTGCAAAATCAATGCAGGCCTGAATCCCCGAAGTTAAAGCCAAAGTTACCTGCCGCCAAGGTATGACCGCCCATCACCGAACTTGCGCTCTATATTTTATTGACTATATTTTTTAGAGTGAAACCAGAGAATTTTACACCAGTCAGTAACAAAGCATGTATGACTAGAGTCACTCAAGCCCCACCCAAATGCAAAGAAATAGTATAAAAGTGAGGTAAGGATGGGGAGAAATTAGGGAAGACTCCTGATAACTTCAGGAATCAGTCAACAGGCTGAATCTGTATTCTCAATAGAGATGCCTATTTATTAAGATCCTTACTCTGTGTACACGAAATGATTATCTCAAGATAGCACAATTTTGTACTGCCAGTGTATTTATTAATAAAATGTATTATTCCATTCTTTAAGGGTTCTAGCAGTTCTTGGCAGTGGATAACAGCTAGGAGTGGGGAGATTCAGGAAGGGGGTCTCTCTCTTACTAAATTACAATAAAGGATTTGTCTCTGATGCGCTGTTGGCACGTGTCTCTGAGCAAGTGAGTCAAACTGCCCTCCGATACAGTGAGCTGTCCACTGGAGTCCCCTTAATGGGACACTGACAGACTGATCAGGCACAAGGGTCTCATCATCTCTGGGGTGCTGGCACATGGATCAAACATAAGAAGGTTCAAGAAAATCTGCTTTTCACTTGACAAGATTACTAGCTGATCACTGATTTTCTGCACTCTCTAAATCATTTATCAAATGGCAAGAACTGACATACCTCAGTGCTGCTCTAGTAACACAACTATGAGATGAAAGGCTTACCGTATTTTCCCCATGGCCTGAGCTACCTTTTTTCAAGCATTAAAAAAAAAAAAAAATCAATGTTTATGCACTGGAATTATTACCTACAGTGGTAACACAGTTATAATATAACATGACTTTAATTTGGATATATTTGTTTCTATCAAATCTAGCTATTGAAAAAAGAGGAATATCAACTGGGTAGCAAATATGCTCTTCTTAGCTGATGGCAGGATCACATGCCACGTGGCTGAGCATATAACACCATCCAGGGATGCCATACATTTGTGCTCTCAGGGTTTTGTTACTGTTTCACAGGTGGCGTCTGGATGGAGACATAGTAGGCTGACTCAACCTATTCTGGCTTTTTACTCCAATCTCACTGTGAGATTGAATGCTGCTCTGGTATGAATTGGGGATGACTTTTCTGGTCAACCGAATGGTACCCACATGTGCCAAATGAGAATCTGTCCCATATTGCTGTTTTAATTACAGTCATGTCAGAATTGCTGTTTCATACATATCGATTAATCAAAATGTTACATGAAACATATGGCACCAACAGGAGTAGGGTAAAGGACATCATCTTCCAGCAGTCTTATCACATGAATATTAAGTCCTCATTGCTATCAGATAATACCTAATGCAAGCATATTTCAGTCAGGTGCACAAAACCACAGGGATATAGTCATCACTATTAGGTTGATGCAAACAGCTGTCCACATGGGATAAATTTAATGACATACTCCAGATGCTGTTGAAAACTGGCTCCAGAAATCCAGCAACCTGCCACTACTCATCCTTCCAGATCCAAGCTCCCAGCTTCCAAACTGAGCTTTTCATCTTTTAACAGTGCTTAATGATAGCTGATCCTGTAACTCCATGAACAAATCAAGAGCTATGGCTCAGGACCAAAATATTCTTTCCCTGAAGACAAGTCTAGACACATCACAGCATTTTTTATTTTGCTGGCTATTTCTTTTAACACTGATTAATCCACCTAGGCTATATTTTGAAGCATCACCAGAGGCAATTTGCATAAGCTATTTTGTGTGCATGGTTTCTCTCCATCTTTTCAATTCTTTGTAACAGAGGAATCACTCTGATCTATCTTAACTAAGTGTTGTGGCACCAAGCAGCTGCAGCTCTGCCAGAGTTCCAGATTTCCAGAAATATAGAACAAAGGTCCTAACCTTTTGTGGTCATTAAATTTAGTCTTGCAATTTACCATACAGATCGAGTTGTTGTGCTGCTATGCCCTTGATGGAATCTTGTCTCTGATAATTGCTCTGCCTTTATAAATTACTCTCTGCTTTTCAGCTTTACACTGGTTTTATGCTGATTCCATTGAAGCCCTTGGGTGGTTTTGGCACTTCACTACTTAGCTCAGTGAAATTGCTTTTTTAAATGACTAAGTTGCCACTTCTAGTGTTGAATGTGACAGCAACTTCAACACTTTTCAAAGATACTCAGTCTTTTAGACAAATAATGATGAAAAATGCTGAAAGTTCAGAGCAGATTACTCAATAAAAAGTTATTGTGTATATTGGATTTTGGCCAGATAGGTTTACGTCTCTATTCTTATGAGGAGTGACATGAAAGCCACACTGTTGAAGGCTGGACTCGACACCAGGAGACGTAATGTGTAGGGAAGGATACTGATATGCTGCCATAAAACTCCAATTTCTCCTGCAGGTCTGCATGCAAAGCCAACAGCTTCCACCTTTGATCCTGATTCTTCTGCAAAATTACAAAGGAGGCAGCTGAAGCCCTTTTCTTCCCAAAGTAAATTTTCCACCTGGGAAATGATCTTCCGAGTTTCATTCATGGCTTCATAAACCATCAAGATGGTATGTGGGGCCAGATGCAAGATAGAATCACATCCTATGCTCTTAGTTTTGTGGGTATTACCTCAATTATAATTTTTAGGATAGACATAACTTAAACAAATATCATGAGCATATTTTTTTTCTGCATACACAAAGGAAGAATAAACTGTTTACTTAATATTTCAGAGAGCATTATCCCTAAATATCTCTACTTTCATTGAGTAGACACTCCAGAAAGATTCTCAAGCTACAAAAAAAACATCAACACTATGAGCCTGCATCTCAGGGGGATTTGGATCCAGAAACACAATGTCTGTGTGATAAATGCCAAATGAAATTATTTATGCTAGATTAAGGGAATAACTGGCCTTAATAGACTGCACTGTGTCATCTGTATCCAGAGCTATTTGTACTGTCATTTGAGAATTATCCAGTCACAACAAAATTTCCATGAGAAAAAACACAGGTCTTTTGCACGTGAAACGAATTTTCAAATGCAACAATGTAGGAAACTAGACCCTAAAGAGCAACTGTTAGTGAATTTTACTATTACACTTCATCAGAAGTGCTCATGGTTCTTTTAGTCAGATATAAGCTGTTCATTTTAGAATAAACTGAGAGGTGTTTGTGTCATTATGCTTACTTTCCTTTTCCATCTCACAAGGAAATAAAGTAATTTTCTGACTTTTCAAAAGATCCTATTGGGAACCTTTCCCAAGACACTACAGACACTGATTTCATGGGCAGTTCCAAATGTGCAGCTGCTTGGGAAAATCTGGTCCCAAATCTGACCCTGCAGACAGTGCACTTGGAAAATATGCAACCAAGTGATTTTGTTGGATAGTCTTGGAATGGGCCAGACAATGGATTTCTCAGTCATGTTTTCTCTTCAGCTGAACGCAGTAAAGAGTGAAAATCTTATTAAAATAATTTCTTCTAGGTATTTACTAGCCCTTTACTCTTAATATACAAAATGCATCTTTCTGCGAACTATCTATCCTTCAGTGTAGAAACAATTTGCAAACAATTCAAATTTAATAACTGGAAATTTTATTACAGTACTGACGCCTTTCAACAGCAATCTCCAGAAATCAGCCCTTCAAGTTTGATGAAGAAAACTGAGAGGGGCAAAAAAACCCCTCTCTGTCCCAGAAGTAATCCCAAACACCTACTAGAAAAGGAAAGCTGCCAAGGCTTTGGGAGCTTAGCTACAATTGGTGAGCTCCAGTCACATTAGCCATGTCTGCATTGTTTGAATTTCCACATCCTAGGAGAAAGGCAACTCAATACATTACTGAATTCATATGCATTTATGCAAAGTTTATGTACATTTCCCTCAGATCCTCCTTGGAGAGATGTTTTAACACAGTGACATCTTATCAAAACCTCTCACACTGTGATTTCAGAGAAGAGTTTTTGCAGACTAAACTGTGTTAAGGTAGGGCAGGACAGGGAATAAGAGAAAACAAGATATAACTGTTACGCTATGCATTTTCTAATTTTTAATCATTATCCTGGGACTGGGTGCAGGTAGCACTGACCAGTTTGACATAGACTGTATGTTAGTTTGCATTCTTATACAGGGCAGGCTGACATCTTGGAAACCTGACAAGGTTGCTAGTGTCTTTTAGGAGCAGCTCTATTACTTGAGGATACAACAAAGTGCTCACAAAAGCATTTCAAAAGTATAGAAGACTAATTGACATTTTACCCAAGATCACAATGTATTCAACAAATTTTAGAAAGTGATTTCTAAAGTACAAGCCACAGTCCGTACATACAAAAATTCAAGGTCATCTATGCATTATATTTTTCTTGCATGGAAAGCACGTTGGTGCTTTCATTCTGAACAAGATCTCAGTTTAGTCATGGGGGCAATGAAATCCAGAAGCGAAAACAAGAAGTCAGCATACATCTCTTCCCTCTGCGATCATCTGCTCTGCACAGCTCAGTGCATAATGAGAGCTGTTACAGGCTCCCAGCCACTTATTGTTATTCTTCTGTTCCAGTGCAAAGTCAGCTGGCACAGCACAGACAGCCTTCACTGGTGTTTTCAGCTAAAATGTTTTCCTTGTGCTGCAGTAGATGAGGATCACTAACTAAACAGGTTCCTTCCCTTCTGCTTAGCCTTGCTGTGGAGTGGGCAACCCATAACAGAGGTGTGGTACCAAACTAGATGAGGTTTAGTAGTGCCTTACACCTCTGCAGGGAATATCTGAAAACTGGCTAAATTGTTACATTAAACATCTCACAGAGCAGTGGCTGCTCCTGCAGCTAGGATCATATGTGAAAATGTAAAGCTATGGTGCAGGTAACTTTAGAACACTTCAGGGCACAATTACATCAGATAAGGAAAGTTTTAGCAATTTGTGCCCAAACCAAAGGTGTGGACCTTTAGTTTGAATGGATATAGCTGCTTGAGAGGGGATGCTTATAGTCCATGAGCTGTTCTTTGTTTTCTGCTTTATATAAAATTATGTTAAAATGAATCTTGTTAATTTTTTTTTCTTTTTGAAATGGTTAACTCTACCACATTCTTTAAGATATACTTGAGCAATTGAAAGCTCAATTTGTATTGATGTTGCAATTGTATCCTTAAATAATGACTATTACAGTTGATGAGGAATGAGCTCTAAGGAGGTTAGAAATGATTAATTGTTAGGTTTTAAAGATGGTTGCATATATATTTGATTCATTTTATGTTTGTTTACTTTTATCTTTGTACCAGTGAAGTTGTGTTGAAAAATTGGTGACTAGAGAAGTAACTTTGTTGCCATTTGATGGTAGAAGAAAAATATATTGACTGTTTCCATGTAAGCACAGAAGTGTCTTTCGTTCCTTATCACAAATTACCATTCTCTCTAGTCAGCAGTTACTTGCATGGAACTTTACTGTCTCTGCAGTAAAGTTCATATTCATCTGCTGTGAAAGGAAGGACTAGAAAGAAAGTGTTTGACCTGAAAGGTCAGGCATTCCCGAGGAGACAACTCACTCTCTGAGCTTTGCTGCGGTTGTCTCGGTTAGCTGTAAATTCTTAATCATGAACTACACATGCCACTTCTTTTATTCTCATTGCTTTTAGGTTTCAGTTAAAATGCAAACACAGGAAAACAGTTTATTTCTTTGAGCTATATGCAGGCTTCTTCATGGGGACTTCTTGATCCTTGCTTCTTTAAAGAATGGAGATTCAGATGCGAAAACAAAAGACAGATCCTGTTCTTCCTTCTAATAATAATAATCAGAGGCCATTAGAAAGGATATAATGCAAACTGAAGGAGAAGAAGACAGAGCAAATCATAGTAGTTTAACAGATATGGCCTTATATTCAGGGTATAGGGATCAAGGGATAGGACATCTGAGTCCAGCCAAAATTTGGCAGAATTCTACCCTAGGCTTCCAAAAATAATTTTCAAATCAATTACATTTAATCTCTCTAAAATCCCTCTCTCGTTGCAGGTCTTGTTTACTTGATTGAAAGTTGTTTTGCATGAGCACTGTTTCTTAATGTACTGTTCCTAGATGTACTATCCTAAATTTACTATTCCTAGCCCTCAAGGCCTTTGGGATCACTTAAGGTGTCCAATTTCTTTTGAAATGCAAATAATACTCATAAAGAGAATCTGGATCACTTAGGAAAGGAAAATATAGAGAATACCTGGCATTTAGCTGTTTCTCTGGCCACTGGTCAGTAGGGTCACAGAGGAGAAAGACAGGAAAAACTACAAGAGAAAGAATGGAATATATCTAGAAGGAAGGTTATACTGAAAAAGAAGTGGGAATGGGGACTTGAGAGACTGAGGTTACAGGAGGTTAGAACCGAGTACAGAGCAAAAAAAGTTTTAAAAGAAGAGATAGAACAGAAAGAAAGAAAAAAAAAATATGAAGGTGAGAAAGGACCTGGAAAAGAAAGAAGAATAAATGGGAAGACAAGAAAAGCAAAGAAATTTGGGAGAAAATATTTAGGAGAAACAAATACACTACATAGAAAGGAAGAGGATAAAAGGAATAAAAAAAGCATGGGGAAAACAAAGAAACTCAGAGCACTGCAATACCTTTGGTCCCAGAGCACATGTATCCAGTGGACATAGGAGATACAGAAAGTCATTCTGTCTGTAATGAACTCTTTGATTCTGTAGGATGATCATTAAATACCTATATACTCATTTGTGTGACTTTCTCAGGCTAGAAACTACCTTATCTCATCACTGAAATAACAGTTTTCTCGGAAGTATTTGACTTGGGTATTTTCTAAAGAAGCAGTATTTTAGCACTAAAAGAAAGCAAGAGTAGATGGAATATGGCAAAATTGGAGAAGAAAGAGCAAGAGAAAAAACGAAAAGCAAACCCAGGTTAAAACAAGAGTTGACATCTTAGGTAATTTTATTGGCAGGATCATTCAGTCTCTGCTCTATTTCATTAGGCTGCCCTACCTCTTAGCTTTTCCAGGGTGTGTTCACAATGTTTACTGTGTTCTGTTCTTCAGCAAAAATTACTGACGAGTATTATTATGATCAAGATAAATAAAGAAATAGATCAATTTATCTTGTATATGGTT
>VYZQ01023198.1:21184-32422 GCA_013400655.1 Mystacornis crossleyi | reverse complement strand
CAGGACAAAACTACTATTTAACTGCTGTTCTTTAAATTGTGTCATCTGGGAAGTCTGACTATGACTTGATGGTGTGATGAAGTCTTACTAATGATTCTGCTGTACTGATTGCTGTTACTGCCCCTGTGCTTTGCAGGCATGGAGAGCTACAGCCCAAGTACCCTATGCAAGTAAATACTAGTTGTATGTGGACACCTTTGTTTCAGTTGCTAAGGAGCAAAGCTACTTCCTTCTCAAAATCTGAAAATCCGGATATGTCAATATCACTTTAAAAGGTAATTATGCTGGGGTTTTAAAAATCTGCTTATTCTCTATTTGTCAAGTTATATTCTATAGATGTTAGGAAATGTACATTTTCTATGTGGGTAGTCATATGATGAAACATCTCTGTGTTTAGGTGATTATTAACTGGACAAGTGCTGCATTTGGAAGGTGTCTGTCTATCTGTGTCTAAGAGAATGTGGTCATTTAAGATGCTTTTGAAATCTACTTTTTCCTGCAAAAGTGTCTTTTGAATGTGCCTGGGCTTTCAGATCTCTGAGCAGCAGAATGAATAAAGAAACAGTAAGATATCATGAAGATATAAAAGGAGACAGTTTTATAACTGTGAGAGTATTCCTAATCGTACTTAACAATTTATGAAATCATAAATCACAGAATCACAGATGGTGAGGTAAAGCTTTTGTAATGCTTGAGGGCCTCTTATTATTCTAAGAGTGACTGATGTATATAAACGTATTATTATTTAAACAGAACAGTTCATTGTGGTTGAAATTAAGATTTTGGTTGTAAAAGTGACTTTTTATTAGGACTTCCCAATGTAAAATGCCTTGCAGTAAAGGAAAAAAAAAGAAAATATTACATGTAAATGATTATTCCTAACCTTATTAAACAAACTGAGTGTCTGCATATAACCCTGCATTTACCAACCAATAGACTGGGCTTGAATTTGTAGCCACAGTGCAGAATCCAGTTTTTGGTGCTTATATGTCTTGGAAATTGAGATATATTTTTTTACCATGCTTTTAAAGTAGTCTCCAATTTCTCAACCATATGTATGTGTTTCTCACTGATGGGAATATTTGATAAATAAATACAAACCACTAGTAACGCAAATCACTGGAAACTAATGGAAAAATTGTTTCACCAGTGTCAGTGCAGAAGAACTCAGCTAAGGTTACATTTTGTGTGGATACTTCTTGTTCTCATTAGGGATAATGAGATGAAGATGATGCAGTTATGAATGGACTACCAGTGTCATGTCACGTGCAACAATACATCTTCACCTGCTCATGCTTGATGTTGTTTCCACTGACATAAACACAAGTATTACTACCTATTTTAGTACCCTTAAGAGCAGAGTTCTGCTGGCTTGGGGTTGGGATTTTTTTTGCCCAGGTAGTTCTTTTTTTGGAGTAGTACATGCAGTGAGTTAGTGTTTTGCTTGAATGTGAGAAGTGAAAGCAAGACTGTTCTAATTGATAGAGCTTTTGGGAACTTTCTTCTTTCTTACAAATTAATGAAATTGTCTAGATTAAATCAATTTAGATGGTGTGTGACAGTGAGATAATGTGCTGGCCTTTCTATCTGAAAATCTCTCTGCTATTTGGATTGATGGCACCAGGCCAATGTCTAATGGATGCATTTGTCTACATTACAGAAGTAGTTCCTGCAGTCTGAGCTTTTGCTTCAGAGAGCCTGAAGATTTGGTGAATTTTATTACCCTAGGATTAAATTTTCTTGTTAGAGCTATGCCCAATATCTGTTGATATTCTGTGCAGGATTTTATTGTTTACAATAATCAGATTGACATCTATGTTTGCAGTGACTACTTGGATGAAATAAAGAATGAAGTTTTAGCGGCTCGGCATGATCTCTGCTTTTGACGAGGGCTAAGGAGATACTTAACATCATCTTCATAACCTTTCTGGTGCTGGGCTTTATTACAGAAAGCAAGCATGCTGTGCATTACATACTGAAGAGCATGCAGGGGAATTGAAGTCATTTTCTGTCAGGAATTTTCTGGTTCTGTGCTCTCAGCTGCGTACATCACCTCCCTCCTTGCTGATTCGCTAGCAGCTCCATGTAATCAGCTCATGCAGTATTTCACAAATCCCATTTTCAGGCATTTCCTGGCCTGTGCATTCTGTTCCACATCTGCACATCTGCTCCTTCCATGGACACATTAATTTGTCTTCTGCTGAGTTACAAACTTGCCAGCTGTTCATCTATTGTCTGAGTGCTCACCTGTCACATCTTCAAGTGCCTCCTGACACCAGCCACTCATTGCTCCTGTGGAGGACACAACCCTGGGCAAATACTGCCTGCCCAGCGGCTGCTCCTTGTTTGTGCTTCAGTTACACTCTCTGTACCACCCTGCTTCACCTTATGTAATGGCTTGTAAAGGAGACCACGAGGAGGTCAGAAGTACATGTTGTCAGTGAAATGAGACATTTCTTTTCCAATCTCATCATGTTTTCCTCATATATTTCTATTCCACTGGAAGCACTAAAATCCAGTCTTTCCGATATAAGTAAATATATGGATGTTCTGCCAGTATCTGCAAGTGCTAGCATAACATAAATTATTGAAAGCAGATAAAATACACTCAGATGTGATCAGTTAGAGCTTAGCCAACTTCCCTGCAGTCTGCAGGCTGGCAGGAGCACAAGGATATTTTTCTTGTGGTAGTGGAAGCTGAAGCAAGGAGATTAAAGGTAAACTACTGGGTTTATGCTATATTGCAACTGTAATGAATGCAAGGGTCTGAATGTGTTATAAATAAACATAAAACTGGATTCTGCCCTAAAATACTGAGAAAAAAATTGAGTGGTCTACCTGATAAAAATTGGTTCCCTCAATCTTTCGTCTGAGTACTTGCAGAGAGGGAAGTCTGAAAACCAGAATCTGTGTGTGTTTCTGGGGACAATTTAGGTGTTTAGCCTTGACCCTACTAAGAGATTTCTGAGTCATTTTCAGATCGGCTCTGACTGCACTGTTTGTTTTCTAATGCATAATAAGATTTCATTGTTACTTACATCTTTGGATTAAGGACTATAATCTGTTGATCCCTAAAATTTCATCAGATAATCTGTTCAATCATAAGAAAAAGCTGATCTTGATAGTCCATATGAGTTACGCAAATTAATTCAGGCACATTACTACCATGCAAGTATAGAAGCTTTCAGCAGAGCTCTCTTTCTCATTAGTCCACAATTAAAAGCAGGTTTTTGTCAGACTTTAAATTCACATATCTTTGTCCTGAGGTATAATTGAAATCTCTCGTGCCGCCTGACATTAAATTTTGGCACTGTAAAACATCTTAATTTTGAAGCAAGTGTCTGAAATATTTATGACGCAAGGCACTCGGTAGTGGCTTTGTGATTAATTTTAAATTATTGATAGCACAATTATCTAGGCAGGCCCAAACTCTAGTGCCACAACGCGCTCCAGCGTTCGCTATCCATAAAGTTGCATGAGAGAATTCCAGCGATGTTCTTCATGTGCTACACCGGGAAGAGGCCACTGCCTCCCGCCAGTTCCAGCTCTCGACAGCAGAGGGCGCAGCTGACCTGGCTTCACTTCTGGGACACAGAGCAGGAGGATTCAGAGGAAATCCCTCACAGTATTTTTGGGGGGAAAAATGTCCCTGTGTATCCCGTATAGAAGGAATTGGTATGCCAGCGAGTAATGTTACCTATGGGCTCAAGTGCTGCGTATTACTTGGCTTGTAAAAGCTTTGGTGCTACACCTGGCGGCCCCATCATCTTAGCAGTTCACTTGTCCTGCTTGGCTCTCAAGTGATGTTTGAAGCTACAGGACTGGTTTGAGTTTACAAAGACATTTACTAACCCCTGTGGCTGTCACATCCCGCGTGATATTTGTGTAATCTTTGCAACAACTAAACCCCAATGACTTTAAGAAGGGTCCTGTATTTAAAGACTGGCCCTTCTTGACCACTAACTGAATTCTCCTGTGGTTCCCACAGAGGGGAGAATGACCGTGGACCATTGCATTATTTTACATGTGGGTGGGGGTAGAGGGAGCACCTGAACACTTCCTGTTAGAATTTCATGTTCAGAAGCTATACTGTGAGCCAAAATCCATTTCCAGAAAAAGTATGTACAGCTCAATCCTTTGTCATTTCTTTCTGAGTCATCAGCCCTGTAGGAACAAACGTCTGTACTTGGATGAAGCCTTTAAGGAACTGAGCTGGAGGCACTGACAATGAGCAAAGAAAATGAAGTCTGTAGTAGACCCAGCGTCATGTAGGAATATTTCTGTTGCTCATCCCTGTTCTCTTGCCTCAGGCTGCTTTGGACTAATTTGACATTCAGGCCTCATGTTGTGAAATGCTGAAGTAAGCAGACCTGTGTCTGTAATATACCTCATATAAAGGAACCTGTTCCTGATTAGATCTTGGAGTGGTGCTGTAATACGCTGTACTTGATTCCTGCCTGGCAGCTCATGTGCCAAGTGAAGTATTTCCAGGCATTTAGTTTCTCTGGTTTTATGTTCAGAAGCTGTTATCCTCTGGGTCCCCCAGGAATTCCCAGGTGGTGTATTTTGAGCTGTTATTTGTACCTGGAGTGCTTGCTTGCTGCATCAGACACCTACAGTCTGCATTTCCTTCTTCTTCTCCAGCAGCAGCAACCAGGCAGCAGAGAGCCAAGTGCTATATTGGCATTATGTGTACATCATAAATCAAAATTCTGTGTTCAGATGTAGAAATCCTGTACTCACATTAATCACTTTCTATGAGGTGTTGCAAAACAATTTGTCCAAGAGCCAGTTCCCAGCCCGCAGAGGGCAGCCTGACCCCGTGTTTTACTCTGCTTAACTTGAGAATTCAGTCATCTGCTGGCATCTCTATCGGCGTGACTTGCTGTGGAATAAACAACTGAATGTTGTGGAGAATTGGCATCAGCTTTAAGCTCAAACAGATTCAAAAGTGAACTAAAAAAAAAAAAAAAGTGTGACTGAATTAAACCTTCTGTATTTTGGGTGTTTTTTTAACATACTGGAGGAAAATATTGCATGAGAAAACTCATCTAGATCTGAGCTTTAAATACATTACATGTATAACGGATAGATTTATTAGCATATGTCAATAGGCAAGAGAAATAAAATACCAAGAACCTATGTATATGAACATATTGGACAAGACTAACAGGAAAAGAAAAGTGCTTTTCTTTTTTTCCAAATATTTTCAGGAATCTTTCAGGATTTGAGTTTATTGTTGCCATGACTCTAAGACTGTGCTTTTGGTGGTTGGCTCATGTTCTTTCCCAAGTGTGTCCTGAGTCCTTGTGAAGCAGTCATCACAATTTCCAGGAGATTTTGTCTAGGAGGGTGTATCTACGTGCAGGCATTTGCCTTGGCTATAAAACTGATCACTGCCAGGTCAGCTACCAGGGGCTGATATATTGACTCAGTATGACAAGGAACAAGGCATTCAGTTCCTGAAAAGGAGCCAGTACTTTGTGCTCTCAACTCAAACTGCATCCACCAGCTAATTAAGGAATGATCTTGATATGCTCTGAAGGGAGGCCTGTCCAATTCTATCCTTCTCAGCCAGAGGGCCCTGCAATACAGAGCTCAGGATAGAAAATACGTATAAAGAAAATAGCATGTGAGAAATTAAGACAGTGATGTGTGAATTCCAGGAGTACAGGGAGATATGTTATGATCAGATATCAAATTATACACTGAGGTATTTTCATGATGATTTAGATAATTAATTTTTTTTGGCCCCAGACTTTCTACCCCACACAAGCCTGGCTGTTCACAGCAGAATGTAATGTATACATTTTTCAGAGTTTGGCTCATTGTAATTGCAACCACAGGTGTGTTTTCCCTTCTGATTCACCAAACTTTCACTGTGTATAGCAGTGCTGAGAGTTTGACTCTAGCTTATTCGGAATATTCTTTGCTATTCTTGCCATGTTATTCATAAATGTTTTGCTAAAGTGAGCCTTGACCAAGGAAATGCTTGCCATGATTTACATGATTTAAAATTTACTCTATGTAAAAACTTACATTTAACCAATTCTAACTGCATAATTTAATTCCGTTTGGCCACAGCGAATTCTTTAGGGTAAAGGGTAAAGCAGGGCACACAGTGAGATAATGCCCTTACTAGATGCAGATCTGAAAAGTATTTACTTAGCAACAAAGGCAGTTTGTGGGATTGTCTGTGTCTCTCCTGAAGGCAGCCACTGATGCAGGTGCTCCGTTGTAGAAGGCCCCTGGGCTGGTCAGGCAGGACCTGCCCTTGGTGAAGCCGCGTTGTCTTCCTGAAACCAGCTCCCTGTTCTCCCCGTGCCTTAGCAGAGCTGCCAGGAGGATCCATTCCCAGGCACAGAGGCGAGGCTGATGGCTCAGTGGTTCCCAGGGTCCTCATTTCTAGCCCTTTCAAAAATAGGAGCGATGTTTCCCTTTTTCCAGTCACCAGGGACTTCATTTGACTTCCATGACTTTTCAAATATCATGGAGAGAGGCCTGGCAACTGCAACAGCCAATTCCCTCAGGACTCTGGGACGCATCTCATCAGCTCCCACAGACTTGTGTTCACAGCTCTTATTGACAACACTTACTTCACATGTGACCTTGGGAGAACCTGGTGCAAAACCTGATTAAGTTTCTGACTCTGAGCTCTTTGTTGGGATCTTCCTGGTAAGCTTCACACATAGGGGTGATGCTGAAGTTCTTCAGCAGTAATGCTGCCCAACTTCAGATGATGTTTCCAAAGCTGACTCTCAAAAAAGAATTTGTCATTTTGGCCTTTGTGTCCTAAGTCCCCACAGGTACAGCAGTCATTTTGATGGAAGAGCAATATAGAGTAGGTATTAACAGGCTTATCTGAGGGCTTTTCCTTAGTTTGCCAGGATTGCAAATATTTCTGGCTCATATCAAACCTATAGCATTTATGTGACAGCATGATCTTACATAATCTCTGTAGAACTTTCTGGGTTGTTCAAGTCCGGTAGTCAGGACTGACTCAGAATAACGTAAGTTCAATACTGTAACTTTTGCCATAAAAGTGTGTAATCCACAGACAATATGGAGGATTGAATAACATGTAGAAGAAAGAAATTTTTAAGAAAACCAGAACACGAAGAAACAAGGAAGATGACTGGGATTTGTCTCACTCAGGAGAACTTTCTATCTTTTTTTTTTTTTTTTTTTTAGATTAAGTCTCTTTTTGTATATATGTGGGTTGTTGGGGGGAAAAAANGAAGAAACAAGGAAGATGACTGGGATTTGTCTCACTCAGGAGAACTTTCTATCTTTTTTTTTTTTTTTTTTTTACAGTTAAGTCTCTTTATGTATATATGTGGGATGTTTGGGGGAAAAAAAAAAACTTAAGCAAAGATTTCTATTAATATTTGGTGTGAGTAATTTGGAGCTCAGTTCTCCTTTGAAATATATAAATGGGAACTTTTCTCCAAAAAGATTAATGGGAACTGCCCTGGAAGCTCAGTGTAATCAGTGAAAGGCCATGAATTTATTTGACTATCTTGTCCATTACTGACTAATTGCAAATTCTAGTAAGAGTCTTATATTGAAAGTAAGAGAGCTGTCTTGCTTTCTTGTCATTCATGTCACAAAAAACTATTTATTCTGAGCTTATTAAAATTCTGATTAAATTATCAGGCTTAGTAATGCTCTAGATTTTGTTCCTTTCTTGTATAACTGCTATAGGTCTGATTTCCCCAAAAAAAAGAAGCCAGTGGAATTATGGTGGAACATATGGGGGAAAATTGTAGAAAAATCCAATAGTTTCCATCATTATTCAGGCCAATCCTGGCCATCCTTGCCAACAGAAGTAGTTCTTGGGAACTTTTTCTGTAAGAATTTGTCTGTTGTTCCAAAAAACCTCTGATTTTTCTCACAATGATTTTCAAGAGGAAAGATCCTGCACTGTGCAAAAATAAATATATTCTGACTGATGAGTTTTCTGCATCAGACAAAGATGCAATGCTGACTTTCACCTGTTTTATTAATCCCTATGTCATTCTCTACTGATTTTCATGGGAAAAAATACATTTACATACAACTGATGGGATCATAATTACTTTTAAAACTACTATCCTATTTTATATGAGACAAACTGGTTCAAAAGTGATGAAAGGAGAACTTTCTTTTTTTATATTCACACAATGGCTAAGTGGTAAGGTATGCTGCACAGGGAACACAGTCCAGTATTTGAGATACTTTTCTTTGAAGAAAAAAGTTCTATGCTTTGCTCTGACACAGATTTTCTTTGTGACCTTGGACAACACACTTAGCTCCTCAAGGGCAATGAGACAGGACTTGAAAAAACCTCTTGTTTTGTAAAATATATTTATGTTTGGGCATCTGTAAAAAATCACGAGGTCCCTGTTTGGCTCTCTTGAAGCCTGAATACCTTTAAAAATTACCTTAATGGATCTTTTTACACTGTGAGTTAGAAGCTTAGGCTGTCTGTTAAGTCAATAGCAAAATGCAGGAGGTAGGATCCTACTTCCCGGCTGACTAATTCAGAAGCCTCAGGTAGATGCCTGAAATAAAACAATGTCAATCACTGCTCCTTAATGGACTTCTAAAGTAGTCAGGAAATGGCTCAATCAAACAGCTCAACAGCTGCTGCTTCTAAAAAGGATTTTCTCTGTTGCCTCTAATGGTTCCTCACCCTTCCTGGCTGTGCAGTTCTGCACTTGCCTTCAGTCATGTTCCAGTGTTTATCTGAGCCTTTGGTTCAGAGAGCAAATGTAGGGAATTTGGATATAGAAAGTGAGCAACTCTTTGTTAATTAATGAGCTAAAGTAGTTCCATGAGGATCGAGCCAGTGCTGCAGTGAGGGAAGCAGGAGCACACGGGTTGGACTAAGAGAAGAGGGAGTGAATAGGAGAGTGGGCAAGCCTTGGGTTGGCTTGTCCATCTTGTCTGACTCAGCTTCACCTGTAAAATAATGATAATGGTGTCTCACTTCTCTGTACCTTCCTATTCCACCCTCTTCAGCTTCCTTCCACATATTCCCTAGGTACTGACAGGATCTCAGACAGCAACTACAGGAGCTGATTCAGCTGCCCATGTGCTGGTTGCCCGACTGGTACTTGTGGTTAATGAAGACGTGGCCTCCAGAACTGGTAACTGTCTCCACTGCAGCTTTTCTCCTTTATTTTAATTTTTCTTCTTAAGTGCTAATTACTACAGAAGTTGTAAGGATGTTTAATTACTACAGAAGTTGTAGGGATGTAGAACTCGTTCTGAATTATACCTTTTAGTCAACCTGAATTGAAATTCTCCATATCCAAATCTGAAAATTCTTGGAGGTGACTTGATGGAGGGGACAGACAGGAAAATAAAACTCCAGCAGCCTCAGTTCCTAAAAAAAACTGAGGTAAAAAGCTCATTTTAATAACTGAGTGCTGTATCTGACCCATTTTAGCATTCTCTGACCAACATGTCTGTTCAACATCTCAACCACAGAGAGTTTACACAATGAATGGAATAAACTCTTTGTGTTCTATAGAATCCCAAGGTACAAATGCCTTTCCCTTCCTACTTCCTAGAAGTATAAAGAAAGGAAGTTCTTCATTAAAAAGCTAATTTCTGCATGTTCCTGAACCTTTTTTTTAAAGCCATCTATTAAGTACCACACAGGAGAACCTGTGATAGTGCTAGTCAGAAACTCACTGAAGGAAGTGCATAGGAAATGACTTAATTAAAAATACAAAATCCTATCATACTACACTGACTGAGGAAAACCTTGGCTCTTTCGGACAAGAAAGAAAATTTGAGTTGTTTGCAAGTGGAAAATTATTCTAATTTCAGAAGCAGGGAAAGGAACTGTTTTTCAAGGGATGTCAGTTCACTAGCTAAGGATAATTTCTAGTTTAGAAAGAGAAGAAAAACTTAAGATTTATGTTATTCCTGCTGCCAGATTCAGAAACGTTTTCAAGGGGCAAGAAAACAGAATGACATAAGGAATATAATTGAATCGAAGTATAGGGCACAGTAGGGTAATCCATGGCAAATAGAGCTGGATATGGCTAAAAGTCTGCATTGTGTGAGCGTGAGCACAAATTGAGGCAAACAGATGTGCCAATTCATTTTTTGTGCCTGTACCACCTGATGAGAGGCATTGAGAGTGCTGCCCATCCTGCTGCTGCTTCCATGCTCTGAACACAAATTCCCTCCCTGCTCGGCTGGCAGGAGGGGGAAGGTGAGCTGTGCCAGAGGGTGGATCTGACAGAGCAGAGGCACTGGCTGGGCTGCACTTGCAGACGGCAGTGGGAATGCTGATATATCTCTTACTGGCATCAATTCTTGACCTGTGGCCACATGATAATGCGGTCTTTACCAACTCTCTTAGATAAGATTCGGGTAATTGTGGGGTTTTTTCATAGAAAAATTGTGTAGGCTTCTTGCTAGTACGAAGATGTACAGTGTATGGTAGATCAGAGTGGAGGAGTGTGATTCAGTCTCTCCTGTCATTTAGTTTGCACGTTGGCTCTTTGCTGAACATCACAGATTGGGCTTTCTGTTTTTTAGTTCATAGTTGCCCATTCTGAAATTGATAAAAGTCTGCTCTAATGTTTTAACTGCACTATTCTGATGTGGTCTTCTAACCTGTCATTCTTGACAAACTAGATTGTTGCTTTGCTTAACTCTTGCCACCATCTAATAATTGGTGGCGTAGGGGTTTTCTTTTTAGCGTGGCATGGGAATATTTGGCTTTACCAGGCTGGAGGCCAGGCTGCCATGGGTAAAGGTATCCACTAGATACTGATCTTGTTTTTCTGGCGCGTTGCAGTTGGTCGCCTGGTACTTTTATTAAGGTGCCAGGAGGAAGCTGAGTGCTCTCTTCTGTGTGTTAAAGCCAAGATTGCTCTGCAGGCAACATTACTAGAAATTCTGTGTTTATATACAATTTACATACAGTTATGCAGGTCTATCTTTGCTCTTCGGTGCGTGAATTTCAAGTTGTGCCACAGACTTCAGCGCCAGGTCCCGAACGAGCAGAGCTGCTGTCGCACGGCGCTGTCAGTGACTCCGGGAGCAGGCACGCCTATCCAGCACTCCAAGGAGCTGGAGCTCTGCCGCGCTGCTTTCCTTGGCGTTCGCGGCTTTTGCCGGCAGCGCGGCTGTCCCTGACTGTCGCCCTCTGCGGCACCGCGCCCCCCACTCGCCGTGCGCCCCGCGCCCCGCCGCACCCGAGCGCCGCGCCCCGCGCAGTCACCGCGCCCGGGA
>VYZQ01023198.1:0-20264 GCA_013400655.1 Mystacornis crossleyi | reverse complement strand
TCTCTGCATTTACATGTATTGAATACTGCTCAGCGTGGACCAGCTCTTTCATCTGCTTCGATTCCTGTTGACATCCAGAGCAGCTTCATGCACACTGAAGACATCGTGTGACTGCTGAAAGGTTGTCGGCATTTTGTGGCTATGGCCATACTCCTAAAGCATCACGCCCATTTTAGATATAAATAATAAATGGTGTTAGAGTGGCATAGTTCTTCATGGAACAGTAGATTTCTTGCTTTCCAGGGAGAAATGGACTGTATTGGTCTCCAAAGAATCCATTTCTGGAAGAACAATAAGTATATGAGCATCAGTGCTGTGCTAAGGCTGCATAAGTACTTGTGGGGAACACCCAGCAAAGCTTTATAACCTGGAGTAGATTTATTGTGATTGAAGGGGTACCTGGATTTGCGAAAGTGACATAAAAATGTTGCGATTTCAGCTTTGCAGATTACTCACAAAAACTGAACCATACAGAATGGGAAGCCAGGGAGCATTTCCACTGGCCATATTCCCCTTTCCTCCCCCCACTGTCCCTCTTTCTCATTCATCTGCACAACACATGATGTTTGATGCCTGCTTAATTCTGCTGGAGAGCTGCCTGGAGAAGGAAAGTGACTTCTTTCTCAGTCCCTCTCGTGCCATCTCGTTTTTTCAAAGTAATTAATTGGAGAGAGAAAGAGAGAGCAAGACAGCCCATAGGACTTTAGGGAAGTAGTGAATAAGATTCATGAAACAGATGAAGATATCAATATATCCTTTTAATGTTTAACAGGTAGATTTATGTGAAAAATATGTGAGTCTGGGCAAATAAATAGATTTATTCATTGCTTACCAAAGGCTGTTTGTGTGTAAAAAATTATAGACCATCGTTATTATTAATGATTTTAAACACCACTGCTGTTAAAATTCAGCACAGAAACTTACTTTTACATACTTAAGTGGTATGACAGGTCTTAATGGGGTTACTCATGAGAATGTAGCACAAGTAAGAAGTGAGTCTTGAAGGGCTTAGGGCTTTGTTCACAGGCCAGATAGGGACCCTTTGCTTCATGAAGGCAGATTACCTCATGCATATGCAGTCTTATTAAAACCACAGTATCATTATGGTCTGCAAGCTCAGCGAATATTGATTGTTAATATTTTATGTGGTGTTAGATGTCCAAAGGTGATTGTTATTATTCTGAATGCATCAAGCACTTGGAGCTGTCTGCTTGTTGATTATATACCAAGCATAACTAGCTTAGCAAAAGAGTTAAACATTCACCCGTGCCATTTTTCTTGCTAAACTGCAGAAGATATTCAAGGAATAGTAAAAAAATCACCGTATTATCAGTGTTCAATCTTTGCAGCTCTCTATTCATCTGTTTTGCTCCAGGAGGCAGCATGGTGTAGTGAACTGACTGCAACAGATGACAGAAGAAACTCCTGAAATCCAGCAGTACCTCTCAACTTTTGGACCATTCCTTTTCACTGTTCTGCTTTAGTTCCCTGTTGTTATTTAACCAAAACTGTCCATATAGTCACTGAAATTATGACAGATTATAAGTCAATACAGAAAGTATAACTCATAAAATAAATTAATGTAATTGTTCCTTAAATAAAACTCTGGATTAAAGCATTTTTTACCTCTGTACTTGTACAATGGAAATAATGGTAGCTAAGTTTTTCAGAGGGGCTGCTGTGAGGACTAATGGCTCACCTGTGCTGTAAAATGAATTTTCTGAAATCTACCTTTTTTCCTTCCGCTCTTCACAGACTTTGTTGTTGCAGTCGTTCACACCTGTCCCTCACCTGCTGTTGTTATGTAAATGAAAAGTCTCTAACATTCTTCCACCACTTTCCTTGCGGTATGGTTTTAGCAGATGTGTTGACCAAATGCCAGATGAAGCAGCACAGATAAGTATTCCCAGAAGCTTGAACAAATAATAATTTTGGAAATCTTGCGACTGAACTAGGAGCTGAAACGAACTTTGAAAGATCACTTTTCTCTTTCCTGTCAAGTTGGAGTCCTTCCCAGGGCACTCACATCGTGCTCTACAGCCTGTTGGGATCAGTGCAGAGCTGCCATTGACGTCAGACAGGCCTTTTAGTTTTGCAGTTTGCAAAAGGCTTAATATTCTACTTTCAGCTGTTGTTAAGTAGTTGCTGTTAGGACTCATACATGAGTGAATTTGGGTGTTGGAGTAAGCCTTATAGATTGTTGCTTACCTAAGGGCTTGCTTGCAAAGAGCTGTAAATTCCCTGGATGAAAGACATTTTTCTAAAGCCAAGTATAACTGTGACCTACTTGTGCATGTTATCTCACACTACTTAAAAACTGTCAAAACTACTTGTTATCATGAAGGTCTAAGTTAATGGAAAAATGGCTATTTTTAACTATTATAATCTTCAGTTATGCTAGAGCAAACAGGCACAAATGGGAGTGTTTGGTGTGATCAAAGATCTTTCCTAATTTTTTTCTTAAATGTTGAAAGAATTAGCATGGGCTGTATTTAGTCCAGCAAGCAACTACTTCGGGAAAATGAAGACATGTGAATCAGTCAAACACTTTTCATTTCAGGCAAATGAATCACCGTGACAGTGGTGAGAGAGAGGCTTTGTCCTCATTTTACAGGTGAGAAAAGTCCTGAACTTTTTTTCCTTTTCCCTGAATCTGAGGGTCAGGTCAGAACAGGGGAATTTCTGCCTTCTGGGGCTCTTCTCAGGCTCCTCATTTGTTCTTACACAAGTTGATAATGGCATTCTAACTGCGGATGATAAACTGACTCATTATATTGAGGCCTGGTAGCAGTTCTTTCTCCGTGGACACTGTGCACATTTCTTGGTTGGTCTTTCTCACAGTTGGGAACTTTTTTGTGGAGAAAACAGATTTTTCAATGGGAAATTTACATACTAAATTTTGAGTTCCTACCATTAACAGTCTTTATTTTTCTTTTCCAAGTCTTCTTCTTCTGCTCAGATAGCTATAGACATGGCTGCTGTTGCTGGCAGCAGTGGTTTTGATTGAAGGCTATGCTGAGTGATTTAAAACTTACCACTGGGATCTTCTGGTCAATGTTTTATTACGGTCTGTGATTTTCAGGGTAATACTGCTCATATCTAAAGGAACCAGCCACACAAGAGGTGGCTGCTGTATCCTTTTCTGAAATCTAGTGCTGTGTTTTTCTACTTGTTGTCAGAGGTATTTCTTTCAGGCATGTCATAATGTCCCTAATTTGTGATGTGACTCTTTCATGGCCATTACAAAACGCTGTCAGGCCGAGTGACCTGGAGAGTGGGGCAGTGTGAGCTGGCTGGACATTTCCTTCATTTTCGAAGTGGAGAATTTTAGTATGTTTGTAGTAGTTAAGTATTGTCGTTTTACTGCTTCCAGTGCTAGTGATTTTCCCCATTTTCCTTGCTACGAGGCTCCATAGCCCGAAGGAACGCGTTCTTGGCAGGGTTTGGGGCTCTGCAGCTCTACCTGAGGCAGGCTGTGTGTGCAGTCATGCCGACACAGCTGTTTTCCTCTTGGAATACCTATGCAGGGCAGGATTTGGAACCGGCTCTGAGAGCTTTTCTCTCCTCAACTTTTGCCCTGAATTTCTTATGTACTGATTTCATACTGTTATTTAATCCTGTCTGTACTTTCTATTTATTTCTCCTAAATATATTTAATGACTTACGCATTTTTCACTAGTTACTTATTTTAGGGCTTGAACCTCAATTTAATGGCTTAAGTAGCTCAGAATCAATACCTGAATTATCAAATCACTGAAAGCAGTACGTGTCTGTACATGAGAACTAGTAGCTACACTTGAATCTTTAGGCCTCGTAGAGCTTTTTTTTTCAGTGGTAAAGAAGACTATTTTACAGAGGTATCTGATTTAAACAGCAGTATCTCTTTTAAGATGGTCCTTTTTAAGGTCTGATGCCTTGTCCCATCCTTTTTCCCCCTCAACAAAGCTTAGTCTGTGCTGTTAAACCTTTGAGATTAATTAAAATTAGTCCTGAATGCATGGAAAAAGTTGCATAGACTAATGGCAACAAGAGGAAACTGGGACAATGAGGTAGAATCTATTTTAGATGCATGGCTTTGAAAGGAATTGCAAAGAAGGAAAATAGGCATCAGCTTATGGAAGGAAAAGCCAGGAAAATTGCTTTTAGTGAAGAACACCAGAACCTCACGTGTTTCACAGTCTCTGAAAACAGTATTTTGGGGATTTCCTTTTTTTTCTTTTAATAGGTTTGAATTGAATATTTCAAATTATTTTTTAATCTAATCTGTTAGTAATTGCAGATGAAAACCACACATGGTTAGTTCATGTGACTGGTGTAGTATTTCTTAGTTTTGCAGTGCTAAGGCAGAATGACAATGTGGAAAGCAGACTCAGCCTGCGAGTTCTGAGACCAGCAAGTAACCTTTAATTCTTTTATCACATAGTACTTAGGTAACAGTATCTTTATAATTAGGTGTTTTTCTTCATTAAAAGCTAAAGAGAACTCCTAAACATTAAACAGCAGCACCAGAGAAAAATTGTGAGACATGCTTTTATTTTTAAACACTCAGCTTTTACTGTGTAATTTTTTCAGAAAGAAATAAATTTTCAGAAGCTCACACCCAAATAAGAGTCCCAGTTCTGTAAACATTCTTGTGCATTACATTCTGTATTTTTAGTGGTCCCATATGTTATGGAGAGAAATCCTTAGTTTGTAAACAAGGTTGGACCAGACAGGCTTCAACGAGGTACACTGGTGCGATGGGGTTGTTTTACGTCCTTCTTTTCCTATTTGCAATCCAGAATTTAATCCAGAATTAGGGCTTTGGCAAGTCAGTTTGCTCCATGTNACAAATAGTTAGTTTTGCATGGCACTGAATGGTAATGTTAGAAGTTTGCTCCATGCAACTGATGAAATGCAGCCACATCCACAGTGTGGTGCCTGCCGTTCACGTGCACATATTTGAGTTGAAGTGCAGGGCTTTAATGAGAGCTGAATAGGAGCTGCCTGTGAGTACCTGCCCATGTTCTTGTGTGGGTTCTGCAGCCTGGGTTGGCTTCTGTGCTGCCGCAAAGTCTGTTGTGGCCAGCTTTCATATCCTTGGAGTTATTTCTTCATGGATAAGAAGATCATATGCACTTCATGTTTGTTGAAAACTCTTGCTCTGCTCCTCTGAACTCCACATTTTGAAGAGGAAAGAGGATCTGTTCTCATCACTGTAAAAAAGATTGGTGTGTAAAAAAGTCTGATGAGCCAGAGTGTTTTATGGCACCAGTATGCCCTCTGCCTCCAGAGAGGAGGTTGCTGGCATTTTCCTGCTGTGCTGGTAGGATTGCAGGGAGAAATCCGCGGGAGAGAGGCCTGCTCTGTGCAGCTGTGACTGAGGGCACTCTGAACAGAAGCGTGAAATAGGAAACATCGAGAACATGATGTTCTCGAAGGTGAGGCAAAAGGTACTTTTATCCCCTGTGGTGTATTTGCAGTTTCATCTTAGAGGGTGGTACAAGAAAACCAGTCCAAGCCAGCCAGCAAATTGTGAGGTTCTGACTCCCTGAAGCCTTTAGACCTCTGCTTAGCTCTCCTTGGAGCATGCTGAAGACTGCTGTACGTGTTACTGTTCATTGATGAAGCCAGCAATGTTTTCCTCTATTTCTTACTCACAGACTTTTTCCCTAGTAGCTTATTGCCTTGGTACTAAGAATTTACCCGTTTGGAGGTCAGTCAGAGAAGTGAGTGGTCTTAGCACAGTGGGTTCTACAGGAAGGGCATGATAAGAAGTTCTGGTTTACTGTGCCCTTACTAATAGATAGATCTTATTCTGTTTCTGGAATGGCAAAACAGGTCATGTATCATCATAGATATAGACACATTTTAATAAAAAGTGTGAAGCTGGAACAGTTTTTACAACATTTTTTTAATACTTGTCATTCCCTTTGCTGTAACTGGTGCCTCAACTTAATAAATAGGCTCTCATTTTAACTACTGTTTCCTCCAATAGAAGTCTTATACAAGTAAGGACTGTGAGATTTCACTCAATGAAAGGATTCTGCTTCAATTACTGTTATTATAAATCTGATCTTGTTTCTATTACATCAGGCTTGTATGAGGCATCTTTGATCAACAGAAAAGTCAGCAAAACTGCTGTTCAAATTACAGTTTCCTTTTAACTAGTGATGAAAGCTTTCAGTTTATTTTTGGCATTAGAAAGTCTGGGAGACAACCAGGTTATATAAGAGCTGAAACCTAGTTAATGATAAAGAAACATAGCTAAGAGCCTGTAATAACAACAAGTCTGAAAAAGATGTTCCAGCTCTAACTCTTGGCCCTACTTAGAGAACATGCAAAACAGTGTATGGCAAAGTAATGGCTTCCTCTGGTGTCCTGGGTTGCCACTTCTCGTAATCAACATTTGTGGGGCAGCTGATTTCCAGAAAGACTGTGTAAGATGAATGGATTTCATACAATTAGTGTGTAAAAGAAGAGATGAATTTAGGACTTTCTGTGTCACTGAAGATAACAGTAAATACCTTGTTCAGTAGAAAAGGAACACAGTTGAGCCTGTGGTCAACAGACAGTGTGGAAATCAATGGTTTTCTCAGAATGAAAACCAAAAGGAGAAAAACATTATTTTTCTTGACTGAAAGCACACCTGAGTGAAACACAAATCTAAGCACCTTTACAATTAAGTTTAGTTGCAAAAAGAATAGTGCTGAGTATTATCCATGTAGCGATATTTCATACCTGCTGATGAAAGCCAACATGATGTGAGTATACTGATTTTCTCTAGGAACCTAGGACATTCCTTATCCCAGTGGGAAGGGCGTGTCAGGCATGGGCAGGCTGTGCCGAGGTTTGTGTGAATGCCTCTGTCCCACAAGAGATCTCCAGATGTATTGACTGGTTTACAATGAGCAGAGCTGTAAAACCTATTACCTTTCACTGGAAGTATGTCCAGTCTTACTTTCCGAATCTTGGTTTCACCTCTTCTCATGAATGTCCTCTGCATATAAATGTACATGCACAAGACACCATGTGAATGTTTGTATGGCCTTCTACTGCTGCTGTGTAAGTTTCTCTTTTATTGTCCTCATAAACCAATAAAATAACTAAATGATAATCAGACAATCCACTGAAAACTTGTGGCATATGTAAATAAGAGCAAAACATATTGCAAGAAGAAAGTATTGTTATATAATAATGTGGTTATCCAAAACTGTTTATTCTACTTTATGAGCTGGAGATAATCTGAAAATTATTCAGTCCAGACTTTGATCTAAGAAAGAATAATAAAACTTTGATCATTGTTGAATTGGCAGCTGCTATAAAAAGCCTATGTTATATTTTTCTCTTAGTAACACTAGCTAAATCCAAATTAACTGATAAAAGATTTTGATGATTGCAGCTTAAGGATGCTTTTGGTCTTGACCTGAAGTAATCTCTGTCCAAAAATGTCTATAAATACTTTTTTCTATTTTCTATTGCCAGATGTTATGATATTTGGGATGAATGACAAAAATGTTTTGTGTACTTAGATGTGCAGTGCACATTTGGAGTCTTAAGTTTCAAAGAAAAAGGTTCTGGTTAACTGATTATGTTCATATATGATTCGATTCATTTGCAACAAAATTACAATACCATTGTCTTTATTTCCATCTTTTTGAAAATGCCATTTAAAATTTTTGAATTGCCAGTGTCCATGACTGCATTGTAGTGGCCACAGTGATACCATATTTGTTTTCATGCTTGCAACACAGTAAATATTTTCCTACATGTTTATGTAGGAAACAGCGCTTGTGATGCCCTTGCTTTAGAGCTGCAGCTGGATAGGGGAAAATTTTCTAGCTTTATTATTATAAAACTTATAAGAGAATGTAAAAAAAACCCAAAAGCCATCTAGTGTTTTTTTTTCATCGTACATTGGGATTTTTGAATATTTGGAATTATAGATGTCAACAAAGCTTGCAGACTACTGGACTTGCTTTGGAACTTTTGAATTTCTACCCTAACACGTTCAGTAAGGAAAATGGCTGAAAACTTAAACTCAAATGGCAGCTGATTTTAGGGTCTTTAACCTATTTTTTATTTCCAGATATAGCATGACCTCAGTCCTTAGGTAGTGCAGGGGTTTTTCAAATCTGTGTGGCAGGGGTGTAGAGAGGTTCATGTAGTGTTTGCCTAAGTGTTTCAAGAGTCAAGTGGCATGAAAGGGCTGTATCTTGTTCTTCCTTCTGCCAGGCTGGCCTGGCGCTGTGCATTTGGCTTCTGTTCAGCTTGGGGTGGTACAAAAGTTCAGCAGGGCAAGAGCCAACCTTTCCCTTCCTTTGAGTTTTCCTGCTGACTGGCTCCCTGCTTGACGCAGGTACTCTGCAGATCTAAGGTTTTCTTTAGGAGCACTGGTCTCGTGGTTTGGCCAATAAATCCTATTGAATTAAAAATGTTCAAAATTTAGGTTTGGGAGACTTTGTGACTTCTTGCAGTAGAAATCTTCCTCTCTTTCTCTTGTTGTCCGCTGACAGCATTTGTGGATACTGGGAGTCCTCATTTTTCCTTTCTGCAAGGCACAGGCCAAGCAGACCAGTACTGTAAGATGCATTTTATTCTCTGTCCATTGTTACCACTCTGTATTTATCAAAAGCAAAAAGACTACGTGCCTGAAGGGGGATTAAGAATCCTACCATCTTGCTATTTATGATGCTCAGGAGGTATTTTTAGTACAGGTTGTTGGTGCTGCTGCCCGAGGGAATGGCTGGGAGAGGGTAGGTCAGGAGCAGCCAGCCGGAGCTAACGGGTCCAGTGGCTGGAAGTGCAGGGAAGGGGTAACCCCAGCGGAGATCCCGTTGGTGGCTGTGAGCCCGTGCAGGGACGTGTACACACAGTCAGGTTGGGAGTGTATGTGTGGAGAACAGCTAAAGAAACTGGAACCACCTGTGCAGCCATTTGAAGGAGGGGAGGAGATTAATTCATGCTCCGTTCCACGCAATTTCTCTTCCTGAAAGATTATCGGAGTTACATGAAATGGTTTTTCTGTGATACTCAGCTTCCGTAGCTGAACCTTTCATCCAGATTTACAGATCCAGCGAGATCTTTATGCTGCTATTAGATTATGACTCAGTTTTCCAGGGAAGCAAGGTCAAGATTGAGCCTTATACCCATATTGAATTTGCTTCCTACCCTTTCCTCTGGAGTCAGAGAAGGCATGAGAGCAGTGAGCGAAGGAGATTGCACGAGCTGTGGAGAGTGGGAGAGCTCACCTGAGAATGGTGAGCAAAAGAAACATATTTAAAGCAAGAGAGGCAAGAGAGTGTGCGTGGAAATCCTTCTTCAAGCTGGTAGAGAAGCAGAACTTACACAGACAGAATGGCCCTGAATCTATAAAAGATTCAAAGAAATGGGAATAGAGAACATTTGGAGAGTTACAGAAAAGAGTTATAAGTGCTCTGGTGTCAAAAAGCTTTTTGTTTCTATTTCTTTATTTTTTGGGCCCCCCAAGTAGCCTAGCAGCCAGTCAAGGGGAGTGAGTGCCGGAGCAACTGTCCTTGGAATTGCTGCAAATATTTCTGTGATTTTCTGAAGGGAGTGGAGGCAAGTATTGGAATGTAATAGCCTGAAGAAAAACTCTTTGCTGCCTAAAACCTCTGAACGCTTCACAGACGGATCTAGGAGCTGGTGCTCTGCCAGATCCTATTTTTAAGCAATTAGGTTTATGAAGTTATGCTTCTCTAGCAGTACACACCAGCGTAGGGCCTGGAAAGGGAGTGGGGAACACGTGTGCAAGCATATGACTTTTGGGGGAAAAATACAAAACCAACTTAGGTGCCATGTTTCCATGTTTCCTAGCAAAGGGCTAATCTTAAGTGAGACTCAACAGCTCCAGCCCTGGTGTGTTTCCATCCCGCTGAATTACACGGTCTACTTAAAAGTAGGATCTGCTGCTTTCCCTAAATACATACTTAATTTTTTTTCTGCTAATGCTTTCATTGCACTGCGAGTTGCTGTTTCAAACAGAAGTATTAGGAGATTTCCTAGGGCAATGAGGAAACCCTGTCAGCTGGGGCCTATAAAGAAGCTAGAAAATACACCAACCAAAGTCTTGTGTTAACTCAGTGAGACTGGGTTAATTATGATGTACTTTTGATTTCTAACCTCTTTAAAGGCATCCACATGTGCAGGCAAAACTGATCAAAAGTGTTTCCGTGATTGTAACAGTAGTTTTTCTGTTTACAAAATACGCTTAATGAAATTGGGGAGACAGAAAAAAAAACCAGGAAGAGAAAATAAATTCCACAGGAATCACTGCTGCTGCCTAAACACCAATAATGGCATTAACAGTTCCAAATTTAACAGTTTTAGACAGAATCTATCTTCCTTCATGCTGGCTGGAAATCTCAGTTTACTTACCATGTTCTCATTTTCTGATTTCCAGCAACAAATGTTTGTCTGAGATTTTTCTAAATTCTAGGATAAAAAATAATGTTTTGACATCACTATGGGAGAGCATTGCTACATTTATAGTGCATGTTACTGTGCCTACTCAGAATTTCTTTAAAGTGTGGACTCCTTAGTAAAACATTAATTGATGTTTCTTCCCCAGAGTGAATTCCAGAAACAATACTCATCGTGGACTGAAATAGTTTTTGGACTCCAATAAGTTTAATTTTCTGCCCCACCCTCCTTAATTTCTGTAATGCAAAATAATCCAGTAGGAAATCTTTAATTCATCTTTTCATTCTGTCCAACATTATTCACTACCAGTATTTATAGGTTCTGTAAACATTCTATTCTTAAGAGTTGGTCTTGGGACCACAAATGTTTAGTATAAAATTCATTTTCCACTAGGAACTGGAAGTTAAAAACCTTTCTAAAATGGTTATTTTCCTGTTCTGAAAATGTCCAGCAGTACTGTGCTACACTTGAGCATACTCTGCAGTATCAGAGGGTGAGGCAGGCATAGAAATTTGATCTTTCCTGAGTGCTACAAAAATAATCAGCATGTCTTTTATTTCTGATCTGTTTCTTGCCTGAACAACTGTTTAGAAACTGCAGTGCTTATTTTATGGGCAAAGAATATATTGGCAAAAAGTAATTTTTGGTAGCGGAACTCTTGGAAGACAAGCTATATTCTCTTTGATTGTGTAAATCTGGAATAAGTGGAGGCCAGCAAAATAATTTCAGATTTGTGCCAGTCAGAGAGAGGAATTGGCCAGATTTTTGGTGTGATCTGAAGCAGAGGAAGATACTGAGCATAGGACTGGTTGTAGGGACAGTTGCCTGGGCGCAGGATGAGGCACACAGCCTTTTCCAGGCCCTTCATCAGCAGCAGTTTGTACATGTAACCACGTAGCAGTTTGTGGTTTAGCCCCAGCCAGCAGCTCATCCCCACTCAGCCACTCACTCACTGCCTTCCGAGTGGGATGGGGAGAGAGTCGGAAGAGTGAAAGTGAGAAAACTCGTGGGTTGAGATAAAGACAGTTTAATAGGGAAAGCAAAAGCCACACACACAAGCGAAGCAAAACAAGGAATTATTCGGTGCTTTCAGGGCAGGCAGCTGTTCAGCCATCCCGGGGGAAGCAGGGCTCTGTCGTGTGCAGTGGTGACTTGGGAAGGCATCGCCACCACTCCAAACATCTGCCTCTTCCTTCTTCTTCCTCAGTTTGATACACTGAACATGACGCTGCCTGGGCTGGACTGTCCCTGTGTTGGGGTCAGCTGTCCTGGCTGTGTCCCCCCCAGCTCCTTGTGCACCCCCGGGCTGCTCACTGCTGGGCTGGGGTGAGGAGCAGAAAGGCCCTGACTCTGTGTCGGCGCTGCTCAGCAATAATGAAAACATCTGTTATCAACACTGCTTCCAGACCAAATCCCAAACAGAGTCTCCTGCTAGATACCATGAGGGAAATGAACTTTACCCTGGCCAAACTCAGCACCCTGTTACTACACAGGGTTCTGTGATATGGGACATACAGTTTTGTTCAGATGTGTTTAGTCTGAACCCGTTTTGGAGACTTCAAAACAAGGGCGGTTTGCACATTCATTATATATGTGAGCAGAACAGAGAGCCTCAAGAATATATGGTTATTATGAAATTTAGCTGATAATGAAGATAGTTATACTTTGGCATATTTAAAATAATTTTAATTGTATACAGTGATTCATAAGCTACATTAAGCTGAATAAGCATTCCCCTATTTGAAACTATGACAGTGGGCATTGTGATCTTTGGGGAATCATTCATCCTGGCAGTTACAGGAGTCTAGGTAAAATCTGTATTTCATATAGAATCTGCTTTATCTGATCTAGGACATGATGTCCTAGAAGGAAGGTGTGAATATTACTTTAAGCTGTTTCTGGAGTGTTGTGACTGATGTCAGATGTAGGTTAGTGCAGAGAAGAGAAGTTGTATAAAACTTGGAAATTGATCCTACTCTTAATGAGTTCCATTTCTGTATATTAATCAAAATATTGCTGTCCCTTCCTTCCTCTCTCCTTTCCTCTCTCCAGCCTAAACACTGCACTGAACTGAGTAGCTCCGATGAATTCTCTTGCCGTCCTGGCATACTGGAAAACTGCTAAAACCATGAGGAACTCCCCATATTGTATATAGATGCTTTTATTCAGTTGACTAAACCGCAGGCAACCCCTTTTTTGTAGTGCATAGTTCTCTTTGTAGTCATGCCTTATCTTCTTTAAAGAAAGCAGAGTATCTGAATATAGTTGTTGTTTAGGTTTAATACTTTGGAATTTCTTGTGTGCCAGTAGGGGCATGGAAGTCTTACCCCTACTCTAGAGTTTGGTGGCTTTTTGTCTTGGAGGACATAAACACTGTCAGCAGGATGAAGAGAGCTGAGATGCTGTTCAGTAGCCAGGGGTAGGGATTTGCTGCAGGTTGTCATGACCTTTGCATCTTTTCATTACCTTTTACAAGGTTAATGGCTTGAGCTACAAAACAGAAGAGCACGTTGCATTATGTTTTCTGATGCTGAATTCGTGATCCCTCTTTGATTTTTTCTGTATATATATTTTTTTTTTTCCAGCAGAGATTTGGCAATCTCTGTTTTTCAATTTCTTTGACGTTTGGCCATCTGGAGCTGAACAGAGCTTTAGTCACACACGTTAGCTGTGTGAAGTGGAGCAGTGTAGCATCTAGGGGACAGATTCAACTCTGAAGTCAGCACAGTGGAATTAGCAAACTTACATTAGGGTTGCACTGGCTCAATCAGGTGGCTGTTTGCTATGCAGGTGACTGAGAAATGCCCATTGTGTTTTCTCAGCGCTGAGGGAGCTTGGTGTGAAAATGCCTGGGATGCCTGGGTTAAATTGCTGCACACCAGTCAAATAATTTCCAGTTTTGTTGCTATCGTGGTTCAACCTAATAATAAGTATTTCTGTCTTGGTAATGCTTTGTAGGGCATTTGGGACCTGCAAATGGCCCAGAGCTAGTGCTGACAGAGCCTATACTTTTAGGCTGCTTTTGGAGTGCATGTTATTCCCTAGATATCTCCCCAAGCACTGTGTTCCTGTAGCTCTCTGCTCCGGCTTTTCCAGAAAGGATGGCTCCAAAAGCAGAAATTAGTAAATACAGTGGTATTAGGTGATAGTTTGATTCACTGTTGGTTTGTGTGTTGACTTTAATTGTGTCCTGAGTACAGGGGGTGGCATTAGATTCAGAAGACAGGTTTCCTTGTGTAACAGTACCTTTTTGCATTGAAAATGAGGCTATCAACACACTTCTGGACAAAAAATGTGTATATTCCACAATATTGTTATTGTCAGATTTCCTCCTTCCATGACTGTGATGTCCAGCTTTTCTCTGAGTCACATGAACAGCCCATAAGTGCTTTTTGTGCCTCCTGTAACAAGTGATGGGCCTGTGTCCCCAATCTGCTGACTCTAAAGAATCTTGTATTCTTCTCCATTTTGAGTTGGGCTGAACCATTTGAGCTCAGTGCTGTGTTTCAGTTGTATCTCCATGTAAGGCAGAACATTACTTTCACAATGCTTTACCTCTACTATTAAGTTGTCCTCATGAGTGTTTTGATAGAACCAGAAGGAGACTGTCAGGGTTTCTTGAAGACAGAATCTGATTAGGAGAGTGGGAATGGTGCCATTTACAGGAGCGTGAACTACATTTCTGTTGCTGAAGTCCAGGTATGCAGGAATCAAAGCCTTCTGTTGCTGCTGTCTACACATCAGGGGTGTGATTGTAACTTGCCATATGTCATATGATATAACATCTTTAACTGGGATAGTTTGGGTAGCAGTACAAGGGAAGTCACAGTGGCTCGACTGCCAGCAAAGAACCTGTGTGTTTTGGTGAATAGACTGAGATGAAATCTCTATCCTCATGAGTTAATTGCTGTTATTTCCCAGGCTCCATAGGAGTTTGCATATGGCTACTGCTGCCATGGTTATGCCTTTGATGTGGTTTTAGACAAACCCCTGAGATTAATTTCAGAATTCCTCTATCCTTCTTGGTTGCATTCATGCAAATTGCTACCCAGTGTGCTGTCCAGCCTGTCACTGAACATTTTCTCCATGTGTGGCACAGCTGTACAGAATGAAAACCAGCAGGATTATAAATGTATATAGTAGTGTATAGTAGTGTAGTGTCAGGTGTTACCTCAATTTTGTTAACATGTAGTTTAGCTAACACCTGGTGACTTTCTTTCCTCTTGGCCTTTGGTTTCCCTGCTGAAGACAGCTGCTCACAAACAGCTGTGTTGGTCCATTTTACAGAGCTTTGAGGATTAATGATTTTAATGCACAATACAGTAAAGGAACTTTGTTAAGTCAATGTTCCCTCATTTGGTGACCAGGCTCTTTAATAATTAAAATGATTGCCCATAGTGGTTTTCTGCCTTTCCTGATGTCCACAAGAGCCATTCTTGACTTGACACAGGTGCTTCTGTTAATATGCAGATGATCTGAGGGCTGAGTTTAACCACTGCCATATGGTGGGGTCAAGAGCTGTGGAAGAGCTTCTCTTTTCAACTGCTCTGCAAAATGTTAAGGGACATTGCAGAAGATGCTCTGCAAAATCACCTCCCCAGTATTTCCCAGATTTTCAGACTTGCTGCAGGAGAAATGTTAACAAGTGCAAATTATGGGAGATGAAGAATCCCAGAGGTAGTCTGCATATAAAATCAGTGAGAAAATATGCTGTCAGTTGTGCTACTGTTAGAGAAATCCATTGTAAAGTATCTGGTCAGCAGGCATTTCCTGAGACTTGTATGTACCGTCACAAATAGTATTGTCAGACTGGGTAATGGTAATGAAATCAGTAAGTCGGGGAATGAAAATAACTTGAGACAGCAGTCATGGAACACATTTTGAGCATGGCCTCTCCCCATCACGGCCATCTGTTGTCACGGGTAAGCCGGCCTTTTCCTTTGAGTGTGAAGTGTCAAGCCCGTCCAGTGAACAGAACTGCCTGCTGAGGATGTGGCACAAATGAGGTGGCTCAAGGCCTTGTCTAGCAACGTTTACTCTCTTGGTTTAAACTCAGACTGCAGTTTGCTGTGTGAAGTGGCTTGCATCACTAGATTTTTGGGATTTTATTTGAGAAGCATTTATTACTGAGTTCTGTCTGCTTCCTAAGTGAGCCTGAATTTGTGGCTTACTAAGCAAGTACGTAATTTAAAGTAGTGGGGTCTTTATAGCAAGTCATTGTGAGTGTGTTTAACAACATTCAGAGCATCACAGTTAGGAAGCTTTGTGTCTGTGTTGCCACTGATGCCAGTCAGAGCTGACCCTAGTTCTGTGATGGTCCTTTCCTAGGTACAGGCCAACTCAGCCTTTCCTCAATGCTGCAGCTTCTCTCCTGCTCTGGGATTCAGCATTACTGATTCCAGTGGTTGGCATGACCTATGAGGGCAGGTGCAGGCCATGATGTAGGAGAGGTTATATAAGAAGAGGGTGGTATCTCCAAGGGGGTCAGAAACCACAGGTAATAGCATAACCTAGTAATGCTATGTTGTTCCTTCTCTCTCATTTAGACCAGCATACTAAGCATATCTCCCATTACCTAATCCAGAGTGGTGTTGTCTTACTTGTGTAAGAAGAATGTTAATGATATTTTGAATAGGCCTAAGTAGGATTGAAGTGTCATACAGATGTGGGCTGATCCTTTGCACAGGGCTTTAGTCAGTTTTTTATGCAAACACATAGGTAGCCTTTTAGCTCAAAGGTAGATAGGTATAAAAACCTACACTTCTGAATTAGAAATACAAATTCTTTTAAGTCCACTTATTAGCCTAGGGAATGTCACAGTTTCTCTAACACACTGTCCCGAAAAGATACAACAGATATTTAACCACAACATTTCATGATGGAAGTCTATTTCTAGCAAAGTGCCATGTGGTTATAGGGAAAAAGAGATTTTACTTTTTCTTTGAACAGTGTAAGTTAAAAGACACAATTGAGTTTTCCACATTTACTGCTTTAAATGGAGACATAATTAGGAAAATTTCTGTGAAAGTATTTTTGCTCTTATCCACCCAGTCATAAATTGATATACCAGATGATCAACTTGGAGGAAAAGAACCTACTAAGGATAACTTACAACCAGAGACTTGTATTGAGGCTACATTAGGGAGCAAAACAGAGCAGGTTTAAAGCTGTGTTTGGATGACCTTCAAATCCCATCTGCAGCTTCAAGTTTCAAACGTCAGCTGCAAGTAGATCATTGCACCAGAAACACTTAGGCAATAAAAGATCAAGGATGTCCTCTCTTTGCATTTGTTTCAGAGGAGAGAGAACTGAGTTGCCTCATTAAGAGCTGCTGTCTGTGGGTAGACTGATTCTCTGGGAGGATTTGGGAAATCATGCACACTGGGTCAGTGCATTAATCAAGGGTGGAAATGGGAATGTCTCCATTAGATAAGACAAAAATAGTAAAATCCACTATGTTAATATAGCTGCTTCAGTCTGGTGTTTGGATTTTATGCTGTGAGGCGTGAATCCCCACAGCTCAGAGCCATGAAGTTTTTGAGGGTGGCAGAAGAAAGCCAAAACTCCACTGGGGTAAAGCTAAGCATAGTCAGACAGCTTTATGGCTTCTTGCCTCCTTGAAGTACAGAATTCACCAGCAAATCCAAAAGGCAGGCTGAAAGGAGAAATCTGCCCCCAGTTCCCGTTTCAGTTGTGCACTTTCCTCTTGTGCTTTCATTGCTTACATGAAAGAAATGGGGATAAAGGGGAAGTATAATCAAGGCACTGTTACTTTAGAAGCAAAACCTTAGGTCAGAGGTTTCTGCTGGCCAGAATGATCCTGGAGTCGAGTGAAAACAAACTTAGCCTTAGCTGCCTCCAAGAGGCATTTGGCAGAACTGAAGGGTTGCTCAGAGAAGAAGCTGCTCTGAAGTGCCGTAAAAGCTTCAGGAGCTTTTAATTGTTACCGCTGATGTCATTCAAGCCTGATTCCCACTGGAACTTCCTCTGTGTTAATTATGGTCCTGAGGATGATAACTTGGCAAACGCAGCTGCAGCATTGCTGTTGCATCGGTTAATTAATCATCCAGGCTGGATTGGAAAGATGTGTTCCTTTACTTTCATTATAAACAGCTGTAGAAAGGTTTTGAGGACTGAAAAGTTCCTTCCAGCTGTTTCACAGTGTGAGGGCTGCTGGATCCTCAGACGTATGTGCAGGTCTTGTTTGTCCATGTTTTCAAAGGCATTGTGGTGCTTGTTCCCAAAAAAGAAACATGAAACACATCAAACTCTGCAAAAGCAGGTCATCTTTGTCTCATCAGTACAGCTATAAGAAAAGGCCTTATGCATTAAATTAATACATCTTTAATAACCTTTTAAAATAACTTGCACAGGTGAAGCAGACATTCTGTTAGGAAAAAATTGAAGATACCCAGAGTGGCTTTCTTAGGCAAATGTAGAGGGATTATTTCTGGGCTGGTTTGGGGAATAGTTTGCACACCCTGGTGATGCTGATTTCACTGTAGGTTATTAGTCTTTCCTTAGTGCCTCTTGCTGACCTGCTGCTTGAAGCCACACAGACATCTGAAATAACAGCTCACAGGATTCCCTAGCAAAGCCTCAGCTATAAGAACGTGGCCTTTGGGGTGACCTCTGTCAGTTCACCCCTGCAGTGATCTGACTGTCAGAACTCTACCCCAGCCAAAACCAGCACACTGTCTCTTTATCTGGTCCTGTTAATCATAGGGAATATTTATGGCCACTGCTGTCTGAAGTGCAGGCTGCAGCATCTGAACGTTGTTTCAGCTACTCTTTGAAAGCCAGTGAGGTGACATGTACTTACATTGCTGAACTGGGTCACTCTTTTCCTTTGTGCAGTTTGCTTCTGAACGTGGTTAGGAGCAGAAAAGACACTTTTCTAACACCATTATTTGGTTGTTTAGGCAGATAAAAGCCTCAAGCTGTTATGTGTAATGTGCCCAACAGATCCTCATGGTGACATTTTAAAGCAAAAATAACTTCTACAAATGTCAATAGAGGTGAGAAATTATTATTTTTGAGCTTGTAAATTACACTAACTGCACTAAAGACATTCTTTGTATGTGGTGACAGGAAACTGTGATAAATATGCTGCCATATTCGTAGGGATAAGGATACCCTACAATCTTGTAATTATGTTCTTCCTCATTTGTTAATTATCTGATTTCCATGGAATTCTTGTGGGGAGGGAAGAGCTGTGTTTTATTAGTAGGGCACTGCAGAATTTGGTTTGTGTCCAGTGATTTTTCATGACAGGCTTGTGGCTAAAATAGCTGCCTGCATTGTCTGTACGTGGGAGCACACCTGAGTCTGGAATGACCTTCCTGGTCTGACCTGGCAAAAGCTCTTGCAGTGCCCCGTGCTTGGAATATTCCCCAAGATGTACTTAACTATGCTACAAAGGACCTGTATTTGTAGTGAAAAATTCAAATAAAAGGTGACCTGGCCTCCTGCCTTGTAGGGTGCTGTGGTATCTGCTAGAAGGTACCTGGTGTCTGTTGTTGCAAACCCAGTAATATTTGTAGATCTTACTAAATTTGGACTTGAAAAAAGATACTGGAGACAGCTGGCGCTGCATTTCCCGAGCCTCTCGTAATCCAGAGCTATCTTCATTTGCAGCTGTATTGCTTTAGATATGTCTTTCCTTCTAAAAAGTAATTTCACTTTATTAATATGAACATGATCAAGGTCAAGAGATTAAAAATAAAAAAACCCCCAAATTTCCAAACCGTTGTCCCTTCTTTGACACTAATCTGATACGTGAAGGCAGTGATTTTCTCCGAACTGCCTTTTTGGGCTTGTTTGGTTGCATCCAGTGTAGGCCACATGCAGTGAAACTGTACTCTATGCCTGAAGGAAACCTGACTCATAATGTCACGGGGATTTTGATGGTGATACGTGAGAGAGCTCTTGCCCAGCAGGTGAAGACAGTGAGGATTCATACACTGTGAAAATGCTGCCAGATACTTCCTTTGCAGCCAGACCACCTCAAGGGCCTGTGTCTGGCTGTGCTCCATGGTAGTGCTTTGTCTGAGCAGAGCTGGGACCACTGGCCATGGCCAAAAATGTGCTGCCAACCCTGCCTTGATGCCTACAATTGTTTTTTTTTCCCACTTGCTGTAGTGTGGTAGCGAGAATTAAAGATAAAATGCTTTTCCCTTTGCTTCTTGTTTTAATCTTTTACTATAGACTGCTTTATGGTGTGTTCTCATTCCCGGCATTAAAGTTTGAAAATGTCAGTTGCTGAAGGGAGAAATAGTTTTAGTCATGAAACTAATAATTGCAGGCTTCGTTAAAGATCTTGATTTTGATTATCAGAAATACACTTACCAGGGGAAGTTTGCCATATGAATTTAAGAACTCATTACAGAAAATTGGGGAAGAATAATACCTTTTTGTTAATGTCACAGAATTTCATTTTTGAGAAAGAAAAAAACATGATAAAAAGTTTCATTTATCCTAAAAGATGTATTACAAGGCTTCTAAATTGTCTATAGGTAGCTTTTAATGTTAATTGGAGTGAAAGCTTTGATGATGTAGTGTGGAGGAGATATTTATCTTTTGTGCAACTACTGGGAGATAAGGTGAATCTTGCTCTAAAAAAAGCCTTTATATTATTAGATTTGCACTGGGAAGCCCAGCGAGGCTGGGGTGAATGATGGGCATTGTACCAAGCACCATTTACACACCATGAAAGATCAGTGCCTGCAGCCTTGCTAACCTCAATAGACAGCAGAAACAGAGAAACAGTTCGTAGCCTTTATGTCTTTACTTATTTATTAATAAAGCAAGCTATATAAAGCCTTTTTACTAATTTGGACTCC
>VYZQ01023197.1:39104-54447 GCA_013400655.1 Mystacornis crossleyi | reverse complement strand
ACTCCTGAGCGAAAGACACAGTTCGTACATCAATAAAAGTCCACACAAATTATTACAGAGCAGAAGTCTCTTACACCCCCATTGAGGACATGCAAGGAGATTTCTCCTTGGACACTTTAAATCAGCTTTAAATCACTTCCCCGGGGACTGAGAGAGAGGATTTTCTATGTGTACTCCATCAAGAATCAGATGGTAAGAAACACTGAATCCTAAGTTTTATTATTTCTTAGTTAGCTGTAATTTTAATGGTGCCTTTAACTCCACGTGTGTATTAGTATTCCCTTTTGTCTTTTCCTGTGTAGTAATAGTCTGTTTTAAGTCTTAAAATGTGTGTTAATTTTGTGTCTATTAAATAAACAGTAAATTGTATAGTAGGCCGGATCAGCCATTGTTAAAGAACTTGCAAATCAGAGTGGATTTTGGGGTGCTGGTTGCCTCAATACTGCGACTGCCTGCTGCCAGAGGCCTAAGCAACAGAGAGGAGCCGGTTTAAACTGACATCATCCATTGTAACAATACTCCATACCATATGACATCATGCTCATCAGTGAAACCTGGTGAAAGAAGAAGGAAGAAGGGGAAGTTTGGAGCAATAAGGTTTCCTGGAGATGGCTGAACACCTGCTTGCCTGCCTGGGAAATGATGAATGAATTCCTTGCTTTGCTTTGCTCATGTGTGCAGCTTTTGCATTACCTATTAAACTGTCTTTATCTTGAGCCTCTTCTTTTCTCACTTTTACTCTTCTGATTTTCTCCTTCATCCCATCAGGGGGGAATGAATGAGGTGCTCTGTGGTGTTTAGCTTTCTATTAGGGTTAAACCACAAAACCCATTTATATTCAATCACTAGAAAATAATTTCAGTTATTAAAAATTCTCCCCATACTGATGAGCAGGATTTCTGAGAAATGAAAGAAAAGCAGAAGTCTAAATAACATCCTTTGGAGGCACAAAAGAAAGCAGAAAATCTAAATAATATCCTTTGGAGGCACAAAGGATCTGTAGACCTTTTCCATTAAATACATAAAAAAATTTAGGCAGTTTGGATCATTCTTCTGAAGACAAGTACTTAACTTTGTGAGGTTTTCTTCCATATATATTTAGAAATCTAGATCCTGTCAAGTAACATTTGTTATAGAAACATAGAGATGCAAAAAAGGCTGCCATCCTTTGAGTAGCATTGCGGGAAGTAAAGACAAGGTGCTAAGAAATGTGGAGTAAGCTAACCATGTAACTGATATGAATTTGACTTGGAGCATAATGGGAAATTACTGACATGTTTCAAATGGTATGGGGAAGGAGGTGGGCAGAATGACAGAGATTTTGGCAGCAGATTTTTGGGCTGCAAAGATCTGGGAGTATGTTTAAGTTAAAAAAAAAAAGACTAAAAAATATATGCAGATATTTTGGAATAGAAGCAAGAATATGTATTATAAAAATGAATATATATCCATAACCAGAAAAAAATATTGTGTTTAGACTGCTATTGCACACAGATCATTCCTTCTCTCACTGACCAATGTTTTCGTATTATTTCTGTGTATTCTCAGGTCTGAGTGCATCTGTTATGTCCCGTACTATATTTAACTCATAAATATCATAAAGCAGAGATCATGCATCTGTTTCCTGATTACAGGGCTGTTTTCACTGTAAGATCCTGAGACTAGATTGGGCTGGTTTAGTGTTATAGTAATACTCATACTGATATATTTGTCAAGAAAAAATCAAGCCAAACAATTTTAAGTCTTGCTTCAACAAAATCTCAGGTTTAGTCGTTCGGAGGAAAAAGAAAAATGTAACTTATTTGGTTTGATTGACATTTTGTTTTTCATGGCATCTTCATAATTAGACTTAGAAAATTAGGTGGCACAGCACTAAGATGACTGTACAGCTCACTTAAAGTATGTACTTTGAAGAGGAGCTAACACTGTCTCAGAGGGAAACTAGCAGAATATTTCACATGGAGTACAGTACATCTAGCAGGTTCAATTAAATAATTGTTTGAATTATTTAGATAATACAATAAAAAGGGTACTTAGAAAATTTATTCACCCTCAGAGTTGGAAATGGATGCAGTTTCTGAGGACAAAACTGGAATTTAAACTATTTTGATTAAATTGGAGGAATTATTTAAAACCTTTAATTACCAATAATTATTATTGATCAATAATCACTAATCAATCAAATCCAGTAAAGGCATGGACAACGTTCTGTGTTCAATCAAGAAATATCAAAATCACAACTGGGAAATGGGAAATAACTGACTGGAGAAAATGCTCAAAAAGTATGATGAGTGATAAACTGAACCAAGCCAAGTGTGATCCTATTGCACAAAAGTCAAATTTCATTATTATGTGTATCTTAAAGACTATCATATGTAAAAAAGAAGGCTGTTAAACTTTCAGCTGAAATGTTAGTTTTAGTTTTTTAGGTCTAGAAAGTAGGATTGCAGACAAATGTATTTTTACTAAATTTAGAAGTGGCAAGATGTAGGAAATATTGAAAATTATGTCTAAGAGATGTATAAAGTAAGTTTGAACACTTTTCATCTGACTGAAATTATTTATTTTTATGCAGGAAAGGATAAGATCAGAATAATGTAGTTATCCAGAAGTTGGGAATTTCATAGTTAGAAAACCTTCTAGGAATAGGAAATTTTGAGTTTTACATCAAATATCTATTTCTGCTGTTTTAAGGGGAGGGTAATGAATACCTCCTAGGACACTGAAAGTACACTTTATGTCTCAGAAATGGAAGAAACCAGACATTTGCAAACTTGTTTGTTTGGGGTTTTTTTTTGTTTTATTTTTTGTAACTGAATGCTCATCTTCAGAATTTAAAACAAAATAAAACAAAACAAATCTTTTGAATATTAATATTTTGAATTTTGAATATGCAAATCTTGATTATGAAGACTTGTTAAATGATCAGTTAATAGCAAAGAGAGAAATTCCTTAGAAAGCTACTATTACATCTCAGCTACCTCTGCCTTTCCTCATATGAAAGTCCACAGAATAGTTAAGGTTGAAAGGCCATTTGGTCCAACCCTCTTGAATTTCACCAAGGATGGGGTACCACAGTCTTTGTGGGCAAACTGTTTCAGTGACTGGTTAATCTCACAGCAAAGGGCATCACAGACCTATCGTTACTCTATCTCATGCTGCTGAATGCCACTTGTCCCTTGAAGAAGTCATATGTTGACCTCTGGAGGAGTTTCCATAACTAGGTAGAATATGTGCTCTTTATTATGTCTGGAATTAACTAGACAAACTGTTCCACCACCCACAGAACTGAGAAAGAGCTCTTTATCTGCCAACCCTGTCTGTGTCCAGGCTGGGTGAGACCATCCATGATGTTCCAATCTCTTAACGGTCTTTGTGGACTACTGGATTTTTCCAGTATATCTGTATCTCTTCTGTGCTGGAGCACCCCGAACTGGACACAGCACTCTAGCTGTGACCTCACCTGAGCAGAGTGGAAGGATCACTTCCCTTGACTCCCTGGAAATGCTATGCCTAATACAGCTCAGGATTCTATTGGCCTTTTTTTTGACACAAGGGAGCATTATTGGCCCATTGTCAGGTTGCTGTTGAACAGGAATCCAAGGTCTTCCTCATCAGAGCTGCTTTCCAGCCATTCACCCCCAGTCAGTCCCTAGCATGTACAAGTGCCTGGAGTAATTTCTCTTAAGGTGCAAATTTTTGCCTTTCTTTTAGTTGAACCTCGGGACATTCTCCTCAGATTAATTCTGCAGACTGTTGTGGTCCCTCTGATGACAGGACAACTCTCTAGTGCATTATCTCTTACTCCTAGTTTCATATCATAAAAACTTTCTCTGCATGCACACTGTCTCAGCATACAGGCCATAAATGAGATGTGAAACAGCATTGGTCCTAGCACAGACCACAGAGTACAGAATTGATGATTTGCCTCCAGCTGGACACTACCACTGATCACAACCCTCTGGACCAAGACCATTGAGTCATTTTTCAATCCCCCTCCCCATGCATTTATCAAACCTATGTTTCTCCAGGTTACCTATGAAGACGTTATAGGAACAATGTCAAACACTTCACTAAGGATAAGCCTTAGTACAGTAAACAATGGTGGACTCTTTTATATATGTTCTATCCATGCTTTATTCCTCATGAATTAACCTTTCTCGATTTGAATTTTGTTGGTTAAACACACAGTATGAAATTAAATTCTACTTGCTGTCAGTTTTCTCTTACAAATTACAGGAACTGAATTTAGGTTTCTGTTCTGAATCAAGTATGAAGAGGAATCAAAATAAGTTACTGTCTTAATGACCTCATCTCTACAGTGTAATGCTGTTCTACATTCAGGTCACCAAATATCAAATGGAACAGCATGAAGAGGAAAGACTCTATGTGACTCACAGCAGAAGGCAGGGAACGTGTCATAAAATTTGTTCAGTTCGTCAAAGTATTTAAGTAAGATTCAAGAGTGCTCTAATGACTGAGTAATATGTCAAACTGGCGCAGAGTCAGCACTGTCTCTTTTTGGTTTTGCCCTTTATTAAATATGTCCCAAAACACTTAATTCTTACGTGGAAGAAAACCAGAAGGTGAATTTGGGAATAGCAGAGGTCGGCCCAAAATTGAGTGACTATCTTTCTTTCAAGAAAGGATAAGAAGATCAGGAAGAATGGGAAGAACAAGGCTGAAAGTGATAGCAATAACAATGCATCATAATGAAAAAGAATAATTTCAAACTATGTTTTACCAGTAAAATTAAATTTTAATATTACTTTCTATTTATGTCTGGAAATTTTTCTGCTATTAAAATTAAATATACCCTGTGAGGAGCCAATTCAGCCATTTTAATTTGCCTCATCTCTGGTTGTCAGGGCTGTCAGAGGCATGTGGAGGAGGGGTGCACATGTGCCACTTGAAGTAGGCAGCCAGGAGTGGGGCAGGCCTGGTTTCTGGAGTGACTTCACCTGGCAACACCCTACAAGAGGCAGGCAGTAAGGGACACTGTGGAGGGGCTTCTCCAGCCAGGTTGCGAGGAGCTCTCCACCAATGGACGGCACAGGATGGTTGGATTGAACCAATGGATCCCTGCTGGCAGGAAGACTTTGGGAGGGGCCAGGAGGGTATAAAAACCAACTCCATCAGGGCTCACTGCTGCTCGCTGGGGCTCGCTGGGTGCCCTGTTCCCGCTCCCTCCCTCTTTTGCCCTGGCCCCAGCCTGCCTGCCTTCTGCCTGCTTGCTGGCTCACCCTCGCACCTGTCCTGCCCTCCTGTGCTCCTGACCATCTTCCTGCCATTTCGCCCCGTGTCCTTGCCTGCATCCAACTCCACCGCCACGCTGATCCAGCTGTCACTGCCCGCCCGTCACCCCAATCCAGCCAGCTGCCGTGACTCTGTCCAGGATTCTGGTCCTCCCGTCCAAGAGCCCCACTCACCGTGTGTCTGGAGCCGTCACTGTGAGGGCTGTGCCTGTGGAGCTGTGCCCCTCTGGGAGCTGCGCAGGCTCCCTGACACCCAGCCCGTCCCCAGGCAAGCAGCGCACACACACCCCAGCCGCCCGGACGCCGACAGCACTGCCCTGATTTACTGGTGGTAACGCCCTCTTTTTCTCTCTGTCCCCTCTCTCTTCTCCCCCAGTTTCTTTTCTTCTTTTCTGTCTCTTCTAGCCCTCTTCCACCCAGGCAACCCTCCCCTTTTGTTATGAATAAAGAGTTCTCAGATACAAGGTTTGCCTCATTTGGCTTCATTTCATTCCCCACCATCCATTTTTAAAAGAACTCCTCACAGTTCCCCACACTGGAATGTGACATACCCCATCAGATAAGTAATGGAAACAGGCTCACAACAGTTCAGCTTTGAAGAAATTGTCTAGTTAATGGAAAATGTGTATTAATTCCTAGAAATTACAAAATTGAGCCTTCCAGGATTATATTTTTACTGTACTAGATATTCTTCTGTTCAATACAATATAAAATATTAGTAACAAGTCGTTTCGTTCATAGATTTTTTAAACTGGAACTATACTTTCAGGGGCAGCTGTACTACATGAGCATCTGCTGTAGTTTCTACATAGAATAGAGTTCTTTCAAGTTTTTACATTCCAATCCAAAATAGAAGGTACATATTAACTGGAAGAATTATGAAGCATACCAATCGGGAAAAAGAAAAAAGCAAAAAAAAGGGAAAAACAAGAAGAAGGAACATGGGATTATAACAGAAATTACCTTGAAGACCAATTACCACAGTTATATGAAGAGAATGAAGTGTGAAATTGTGCAAGATAAATAAGAAACAGTCAATCTATATGAAAGTTATACTAAAACTTCAAATAACAGTCTGAAACAACAGATGCCTTCTATTTTATAAAATGTGAAATAAATGCTTTCTTCAATGTTAGCATATATTAACTAGCACAAATCTCAAATTCATTACTTTTTCCTGTGTTAAAATCTTCTGTGAATATTGCTAAAATTAACAGGTAAAAGAATGAGAAGAAATTCAACACAGTATGAATATTAGGATATTACTTTGTAAACATGGAATAGAGGTCCATTGTGTCTTGTTGTATTTTGTGAGTGGATTTTTGTTTTGATTTATTTCCAACACAAGTAAAAATGTGGGAAATAGAAATGAAAAAAAATTTAAAATAAAAAAAAGAAGCCAAGTAAGGCAGAATTTGATGAAAATCAATTTATGTGGGAATATTGAGAACAACAATACGTGACACAAAGCTTTTTTAGTTACTGTCTTACTGACCAAAGCTTTTGGAATCTACCAAATGAAACTAAAAATACTGTATTAAATTGCTTCTGAACTGCAAAGAAATAAGATCAAATGGAAAACAGAGCTACCTAATAATAAAAAAAATGAAAAAGGAGGATCGTCATTTTTACTTTTGAATACAAATATTTCTGCTGGTTGTTTATTTTATGGTTAAAATAATATACGCTGGTAGCTTACTGGAACTCAAGTAAGTCATGTCACTTAATAATCTAATCCAGTGAAGTGAATTTCATTCTTTTTGAAATGCTAATTACACACCAAAAGATATTTATTACTTAGCAAAATTACAAAAATTACATTAATCTATACTAGTAAATGTTAACAAATTGAACACAGCTGCTGGTATATACAGGTATGAAAAATAGGTCATAAATATTATACAACATTTTTTAGTGTTCGGTTATATTTAAAAATTGTCATATGGTGAAGCTTACCTAAAAGCATGCTCAAACAAATGAGATCTTTAGTCCATCTGTCCAGCTCTAGCTCATTAAATGATTCTAACATTTGCTAACAAACATAACCAGGTAATTTTTTTAAGGGGGAGGGTTTCCAAAGACTCCAGACTTCATCTACTGAACTCTCATGATTTAGGTATGTCTGGGAAAGAAAAAAAATGAGAGAGAAGCTCTAAATGTATTTCTTTCTAACACACTGAGGGCGGGAAAGTAAAACGATGATAATGCACTTTAGACTTTTGACTACTAATTGGCTTTAGATATGAATAAAGTAAGAGACACTGGCTTGGGGTTACAAGTCTAACAAGGCTATTGTCCATTTATGCTAAATATTTGTCAGAGCCTAAAATGTTATGGTTCATAGCTTAAACATTTTTATGAAAGGGATTTTGGCCATTATGGCAAAACTGTATAAAGAAGCTGCAGCCACTGAAGCCCTTTCCACCTTGAAGATGTCTCCTAAGGGGAACTTTGGACTGTGAGTTAAGCCACCTAAGGGAATTCAAGATAAGATATTATTATTCAATCATCACAGGTCTAGTAAGAAACAAACAAGGGTGAGGGAGAAGAGTGCATCCACAAGAAAGCCAAACCCAGCAGCTGTGTTGAGAATCATCTCTGGCTGGGTTCAGGGTAGTGCAGGCCACAGCCCACAGACCCATTTGCTGAGGGCACATTTACACAGACTACCACCCCAACCAAGGGAGGAAGGAGGAGGTTTTGAGTTTGTGGTGTAACCTCTGTTCAGAGGCACTGAACACCCATCCTCCCTTACACAACCCAGTCCAGCTGTGGAAGCCCCAACTCCGGGAAGGCTGCATCCATGGGACAGTCACGTGAGAGGCATATGAGGGGGAGTCACAATCTATCAAAGACCCCCAAAGTGCTCCCCAGACTTATTCCTGATATCTTCTACCGCAGGACTGCACGTGATGCAAAGTGATGGAATTGATCCAGAGTCTGCTGCAAGAGACTGTCAAACTGGCCCCCTGCCCCAGGGGAGGTGCCTGGGCATTCCCACCTGGCCTGAACATATATTAATCAATTGGCTTCAAAGTTTTCTTGGGGGACCCTCACTACCAAGAAGAGCAGCTGGAGAGGATCATTGGGATGCCAGTGGGATCCACGGAGTAGTGGATTTTAAGCTTTTTCTTTAATCTGTCTCTTTCACTCTCTTTCTGTACCCCCACCTCTTTTCTATTTCTTTCTCTTCCTCTCTCTCTCTCTCTCATATTTACTATTAAATAAAATCCATACTATTGACTTTGGCATATGGTCTCTTTTGCACCTTAATTTGGGCAGATTCATTTCTAATAACTTTAAAAATCAGATTGTAACGATATCTGTCTGAAAGTGATTAAAAGTAAAAACAGTACTGTCTTTTTGGGAGACACATCCATGAATATCCAGCACTATGCTGAAGGCTGAGTCCAAGGAGGAACTTAGCTATGTAAAGGCCAGAGAGCAGGCCACCCTTTGACCAGCTGTAGTCCGCATCTTGTTCCCTGGAGACCACACTACCAGTGGACCCGAGGCCTTGGATGATGTGAGCATGATTTGTGCAGACTGTGTGTGTATGCATGTATGCGGGTTTTGAGGAATAGAAGTTGCTATCCAGCCACTATGTCCATCCAACTTTGAGAGAAAAATATTAGATTTTATGTCACTAGGTGGTGTGCTGCTGTTCTTGAGACTATTTTGCCCCTAATTCTCTCTGTGACAGACAACAATATAACACTATTAGAAGAAATTTTAGGTGAAATTTAAGCTGTTGGTTAGGTAAGAACTTATAAAATAATTGTAAAACTACTTAATTAAAGTTAATTTGAAAATGTTTGCAGAAGCTATGAAGTCCAAAACATGGAACATACATAGTGCAAGTAAATGGATCTCACTTATGGATTACAGATCTTTTTCCCTAGAGAAAACAAATAAAAATCAACTAACTAAACCCAACAAAACCTAAAGATCTGCATTTAAGAAAACACACTGGTATCAACTTAGAAATAGTTTCACTTGAATAAAATTCATTTCATTAAATACTTTCTCGACTACACCTTTCAACTTAGAAATAACTTTCATTTTACTCTGGCAAATCAGTTAAATTTCCTGTTTGTTTTTTTTTTGTTTTTTGTTTTTTTTTTTTTTTTAGTTTTNTTTTTTTTTTTAATCTTTAAATACAGGTTTTCATTTATTAAATTCAGAGTCCAGTGAAATTTGCTGTAAACTATTTGAAATAACAACTTATACCATCATTTTTAGTGAAAGAACAAAATAAATATTAAAACTTCCATAATAGAAAATAGAATATCCACAAAAAAAGTGAAATATAAACCTTCTCATAGAACTAAATATTTATATAGTCTGCTAGTTAAATAAATAGAATAACATTCTCAGTCATCATCTAGTATGCATTAAGGTGCTTAAATTTGAATTTAAAGGAAGTTATTACTTAAAGAAAAAATGAATATTGTATGTCTTTATATGGCTTTTTAACCCCAAGGAATTGTTGTCTGAACCTCCAGCAGAAGTGCTTGAGCAGAAGATGGATACAGGAACTGTATAAATCAGTACCTTTTGCCTAGCAGAGATTGCAACAGAGAAAAGAGTTGCAACGGAAAAGATAGCATATTGATGCAGAAGAAAGGATAATCAATATTTTGAAAAATGAGGTGATAAATAGAAAAAAAAAAGTAAACCAATTTATGAGTAGTATCAATCACAAAACAATTTTATGTAGCTTTTCCAATCTCATATATGATCCATAAAATAAAGTTAAAGATTTATTTAAGAAGACGTGTCTGAGAAAGCAGCCATTATTATTCATTAGTAACTGGATGAAATTTAATATCATTTTTTTGGGGTCAGTTTTATATGTCTTCATTCTTTAAACAGTTCTCCCTGAAAAGATTAAAACCTAACATAATTCACTTTTTTAAAAATGAAATGTAGCTGCTCATTAAAAAATACTCCAGTCTAATTTTTCATAGATGTCCTTTAAAGCAATATGACAAACTATATAGATGGATATTTGGAAAAATTTGCACATTAACCAGTGTGATTTATGCCATTACCACAAGAAAAATAAAATTTCAAAGAAAAAAAAGCCTTCTAAAATAATACCAGAGTTATAAATAAATCAAATTTAAATTTGCTAATGAAAAAATAATAGAAAATTTAGCACATAGAGTGCAGTTTTTAAGGCACTTCTATAGATGAGGTGGAATTGTTGAAAATAGCCAAAGGAAGAGAATATATTTAATTTAAATTAAATTCTTCTTTAGGCAAACTAGCAGAACCAGTCTGACATTCTGATGCAGAGCTTTCTAATAGTGAGACTACAAAATTACTTAATCTTAAAACAGTAGTTCCTCTAAAGAAGACAGTCTCAATCCAGGTTGCATTCCCTAATTCTGAATTAGTTAAGACAAAATGGTACATCCTTAAGACAAAAGTAGAAGCTGCCCCACCCACTACACATCAAGACTGCGACCATTATTTCAATCAACAGACATCTGAATTGCAACAATCAAGTCTTGTCACTGGATCCGCAGGTGGTGATATCTTTCCTCTCTGCTATCTACTCTTGTCTTTTCTTTCTCTTTCTTTCTTTTCTTTATGTATTTTATTAAGTGATATTTTCATATTTTATGTTGTCATATTACCATAGATAATAACTAAAATGGGTACAGATCCCCTTTCCATTGCAACCAAATTGTTCTAAAATACACATATATGTAAAATATACTGGTCATTCTGTGTCACTTTAATATATTATCATATTATATTAACAAGAACCTCAGTTACTACACTTCAGGGGCAGGTCATAGCATTACATTGGATGCCCCATCTTGGAACTGTTTAAGGCCAGGTTGGATGAAGCTCTGGGCAACCTGGTCTAGTGGAAGGTGTCCCTCTCCATGGCAAGAGGGTTGGAACTAGATGGCCCCTTCCAATCCAAATAATTCTGTAATTCTGTGTTGCTGGTTTCTAGACACCCAGGCTGTAGTTCACAGAGGCCAGCTGCACTTCTCAAGGATGCTTTTGGATCCAAGGTCTAATTCCCAAGCACACAACTACCAGTCTGCTAGGCAATTTCTCTATTGCTATTTTTCTTCAGACATTTTCTTTTTCTTCCCCATTTTCGCTGCCATTCTGGCTGTTCACATCAAAAATGTATGAAATGTACTTGATAAAAATACAAAACTTCTATGAAAACTAATGAAATTATATTATTAAACTTGTCTTACAGTGCAAAAGACTATGCACCTAAGACTAGCATAGTCTTAGATGGAAACAACATCAATTAGGAAATGTCCATCACAGCAAGGACTAAAAAGACCGAATTCACAAGTCTTAATCTTGTACATCAAAGAAAGTTCCATGTGTTCCATGTGTTGAGAAAATTTCTCCATGCCAATTAATTTATTTCCTTTTATGACTGTAAATCTAGGAGTCTGTTTGCAAGCGTCAATAAACATGTGGTTTCATTTCAAAACAGAAGCCTGTTAGCTAATATTTTTCTGTAAACAACATAAGGAATGGTATTAGTGTCATGAAGAATAGTAAAAACTTTGAGAATATTCCTTTAAACAATCCTGCAGATTTGATTTAGAAGTACATATGCCAAAGCTGGTTTGTTTATCCTTTAAATTCTGCAATGCTTGTTTCCTTGATGAAGCTAAATATTTGATAGTATGTTATTTACCCATTACTTCCATTAAGTATTATATCTCAGACTTAAATACTCGTGAAATCCCTGGGCAAGATTTTCAAAGGCACAAATAGTGTTTATTACACTCTACTGTCTCAATTTGACAACTCAGTAATTTCAAATGGCAAAACATTCTGCTATTGAAGTCAATTAATTTGCTATCTTTAAAATCCTATTTGTTAACCAGTAAGTGATGATATTCTTTTCTGCTTAATTTCTGTACTAATAGCACCTACCTTAAAGCACTTTCTACTTAAGATAACTTTCTTTACCCTTTTTGCTATTTTGTTAAATCTGTTTCTGGGAGGCTGTGTTCTATCATTAAGTACATCTATGGACAATGCACTGTCAAAGCAATGAAACCTGCATTTGTAATTAATTTTTCTTTTTTCAGATTTCTTATGTTATTTTTTGGCTTTCCTATACGAATTCTAGTCAGACCCTTAATGTGAAATGTATTTAATGTAATCTGTATTTGTAGACTTTTAAAGATTGTTGGGAAAAATAAAATAGCCTTAATGAAGTAGTTTAAAAACTCACACACACTTAAACACTTATGTCACAAGGAAAATAAAATGATCAGTCACAGAGTATGCATGTAACAGGTTGAAAGCTAAATACTAGTGATTTCAAACCTAAGTGCTAAGTTTTTTAATATTTAAAAATACTTCTTCTTGATAGAAATGTAGTCTACATGATTTTCTCCTATGAAATAAATACACACACAGAACTCCCAAACCAAGACACTTGTGAATATAAACAATGAAATAAAGATGTTTACTTCAGTTTCGCCTTTATATGGATTCAATATAAATCATGTTTGGGAACTGAGTTTTGAAACTTAACACACAAAGTATATCTCCATTTATAAACTAATGGAGAATTCTAATGGAAAATTCCACATTTTTTGGATCTACAAACTTTTTCGCAGCTGTATTCTCTATGGTATTACAAACTTACTGAGTTGATGGAAATGCAATGTGTATGCGGCTTGAGAGAATGAAAATATTACCATTTCAACATTATAAAACAAGACAAATATTGCCACTCTGTTATATATAAACTGCAATCATTTTACCAGTAAAGAAAAGAGATGGATATCCATACTAGTTACACCCATTCATATTACGGTAGCGAACTGCTGGTCAAATTAAAGGGAAAGAAGCAAAGGCAGTGGAAATAAGGACAGGTAACATGGGAAGAGTATAGACATGAAGTTTGGTTGGGATGAAGCTTGAAGGGAGCTGACAGGAAAGATGAAGTGACTGGACAAAGGGTAATGGTTTTAAACTGAAAGAGGATAGACTTAAGTTAGATGCTAGAAAGCAGTTCTTTACTGAGAGGGTGGTGAGACAATGGAACAGGTTGCCAAGAGAAGTTGGGGATGCACCAGCCCTGGAAATGTTCAAGGCTGGGTTGGATGGGACTCTAAGCAACCTGCCCTAGAGGAAAGTGATCCTGCCCATGGCAGAGTGGTTGGAACTAGATGATTTTGAGGTTGCTTCCAACTCAAGGCATTCATGTTGTTCTTGTTTGTTTTGTTTTTTTTTTTTTTCTNCTCAAGGCATTCATGTTGTTCTTGTTTGTTTTGGTTTTTTTTCTTTTTCTTTTTGTTTTAAAAAGAACTATACTAGTATTTACATATACTGGGATTTTCTTTAGTGAAGATTCATGTATGCTGCGGTGTTCAGCAGGAGCAATCGGATTTCAGGATCAAAACGCTTTCAACAGTTTTATTTATGCAGAGTAGCTTGTACCTTCTCTAACAGCTACTGACTATTACTCCTGAAATCTCATCCTGTCAGAGATGTTCTGCCTGCAATGAGCAAGGGTTTACTGATAAAGGAAAAAATACAGATAAAATAATTATTGAACTAATAATTAAAATTTGTTTTCCTTGGGAGCACAGTTAAACAAACAAACCCCACTATCTTTAAAATGGTTGCAATCAACACTTGGTGAAATGCTTGTTTTGAAAATACATAATGTATAAGGCCTGTTAGGGTTTAATTTTATGAGGGGAAAATTATTGTCAAATAATAGTGTCTTTTAACCAATCCCTCTACCATACACTTTTATGACTCTTACAACGTGAAGATCAGCCTTTAGTAAACAAAAAGACAGCCTTAAGCACAAGCATACCTTTGGACATTTCTTTAGCCTGTTAAGGTAATGAAAGTTGTAGGTAATAAGTAATGGATTTAGGATCCTGAATGGCTAGCAGAACCCTGCTTTGGATTTCATCTATTAGTGATAACTATAATTAAATAAAATCTTCTAATTAACATAATATAAACACACACACTTTAGATAGTTGGGGGGGGGGGGGTTTGTATATTTGTTACTATGATATCTTCACACAAAATTAGATCTTGTTTTGGGGTGTGAGAATCAATATACAAATGTTACAATTTTAAAAAAGTATTATGAAAACCAGCAGAGGCAAATACATCTTCTATTAGCCATAGTCATGGAATTATTTGAGCNCATGAAATTATTTGAGCTAGAAGTAATGGTGCATGGAACAGATGTTCTCATTCAGAAAAAGAGTTCTTGAAGCTCAGAGAAATAAAAAGGCTTAAAATTAGCCTATTCAGTTATTCTATACACTGAAAAATAACCATTTAGCAAACTCTTCCCTCCCCACTCTTCATCCCTGCCTCCCATTCCAAATACCTACAACAGAAGTTTCAATTTTAATGAATAAATCATAGCTTTCAGTAAGGCCTGAATCACAGTTTCAGCCTACTTAAATTCAACACTACTGCTTTTGAGAACAAAGAAACATTTACCAGAGTCAGAGACAAGATGGACTACTGAGGAGAAACATAATGCCCTCTAGCAGAAGGTGAACTTCTAAAGATAAGCAAAAGCAGTTGTGGTTTGAAAAAGAAAGAGCGACAGGATTTTTCTCGCCGTCAATGTGTGTATTCTATATCACCTCCACTGAATATGTTCACAGAAAACACTTGCTCCTCCAGATGTAGAAATAAATATTAGATAGGAAATGTCTTGATGATCAAAATAAAAATCAAAGATTTAAAAAGCTTGTAATAAAGGTATGTTGAGTAGTCATACACATTCAAGATTAGACTCAGACTTAACAAGAAAGTGTCAGTTCTTATCACATTAAAGATTCCTACTATTAAAAAAAACATATTTTGGGTATATCCTGCTAGCAGAAGTAAAATTGGTGAAACTTAGAATAGAATTTTGATGAATCAGTAATTGCACAGTGGCTTTTACATCCTTTTTGAAAGCCTGTACTAGAGAATGCCCTAAACAGGATGTGTTAGATATGCTGATAGAGACCCAAATACCAACCATAAATCCAGATCCATAGGAAAAGTCACAAATCATTACATCGTACCACAACCCCTAGTATTAATTATTT
>VYZQ01023197.1:1699-26822 GCA_013400655.1 Mystacornis crossleyi | reverse complement strand
GAGATTGGAAAAGAGTATTTTTTATTTTAAAAGATTACTCTTTTAATTAATAATTAATTAATTATTATTGGTTTTTATTTTAAAAGTATCTGGTGATATGCAAAGATGGATAGTGGCGAAAGGGTGAAGAGTAGACTTTAATTAAATAAAATAAATTTGCCATCAAGAATTTCTCTAAAATAAATTGAACTTTTTATATACTTGAGTGCAAAATTTGGAATGGGTGATGAAACACTGTACTGTTTTAACTGGCAGTGTTTTCTGACTGTCTTCCTAGTTACTATTTGCTACTGCGTCTGAGGTCAGCACTTCATGATCTGCTTATGAGTCAGTATTCTAGGAATAAAAGCAATCATTTAAGGAGAAAAAGCTATTATACAAGAGAAAAAAAATAAGCACATATTAGAGTAATAATAATACAAATTTTTTTCTGGAGTTTGCAAATGTATTCAATAATTACTTGCCTCTATTTTTTTCCTCTTTGCTATTCTACACAGGATCATAATGACTGCTCTTAACTTCATCTGTCCTTCACAGACTGCAGTGTAGCTATCTATATCTGGGCTTGTAATTTAGATGGCACTTAACAGTCAATGGCAAAAAAATGGTTCTTGTCAGGAATGATTCACCAAACTTATTTTAGTTGTTTATGCAAATATAAAATCAAAGTCATTCTAGAAGTTCACATTTCTGCCCTTCAACCACATGGGGAGTTCATACAGTGAACTGAAGTGGTGACATCTGGTTTTTAGGCTTCTGAAATCTGACAGAATGAACTACTTTATCAGGAAGAATTTGGCTCCGTACTGCTGTAAGGTAGGAATGTACTACTCTTCTATGCTGAGGAAAAAGATTCTTATGTTTTCTATCAGAGAATGGCTACAAATGAACATGTTGCACTCCATTCCACTGGAGAGGTCTGCATCCATCTGCTTTAACACAGGTCAAGAAAGAGAAAAGAGCCTGGATTCAGAACAGGAATGATATTTAGAAAAGAAGAATAGAACTAAATTGTAAATTCAAAGAAGGGAGTCAGTGTTAAATTGATAAGATTTAAGATCCATTCCACCTGTGAAATTATTTGCACATGACTCTAATGTGGTTGCTGAGACATATTATTCAGAGATGCTTAATGCTTGTAAGTGAAAATGAGGTAATAGGTCTTTTAAAAAAATATTAAGAATATTATTATTCTTGCATAAATTGTATATATATCAAACTTTTTTTTTCCTTCCTTCTTAAACACCTGTTTGTCTCCTTATTTCATTTGATGTAAATGATGGTTCTTCTTATCTACATAAAGGCCCTTTTTCCATGTAGGTTTTCTTCAGTTAATGAGTTCTTTGAGTTGCTTTCCACCTTTTCATAAATACAGCTGCATGCACATATGCAGAAGTGCACATGCACACAAAAACACCCAACCCATATGTGCTCTGTTATTTAAATATAGTGACTCCCATATGGTTCTGACCAAGTATTTTGTATTTTCTAGATGTTTTCATCTCTACTGTTGAAAATTACTTCCTGTTCTTCTACATGATATGAATTTACTTCTGGAAAACTATAATTCAGTAAGTAAGCATACCTGGTCAATTAGCTTCAGTGTTCATATTCACGTAGTTACTCAAATGCATTTTATATATATTTTCTATAAAATGGAATTTAATTACATGACATCAAGATTTCAGACTTCATAATAGTAATAAAATCATCTCCTTAAACAGCCAGAGTTTTTTAAAAAAAAAATACAACAACATTGGCAGAAACCAAAACGATTTTTACAAAAAATATGATTTAAACTAAAAAAAACCCACCTAAAATAATTGAGATGAAGAAATGACCCTCAAGAAATTTTTTGTCCTCAGGGTTATCCATTACAATGTAGTGAAGGTGTACATGCTCGGGCTTCTGTGTATTCTTCAGGTAAATATAAAGGCAATTTGGCTAAAGAGTTAAACCAGATGCTCAAAAAGTCTTCCTAGAGAGGTGGTCAATGCCCCACACCTGCCAGTGGTTAAGAGACATTTGGACAATGCCCTTAAAACCATGCTTTACCTCTTGGTCAGCCCTGAGGTTATCAGGCAGTTGGTTGATCATGGCAGATCCCTCTCTGCTGAAATGATCTATTCTATCTTATTCTAAACAGATATTTTGTGTTGCATTGATCAGAATATAGAAACATTATCACTACTGACACCAGCAATGCTTTCTATGTGCTTTAATTAGAAAAATTTTGCTTGCCTTTGAAAAACAACACAAAATATCCAAAAGAAAAAACTGAGCAATCTTACACATTGTTTTTACTGAAGAACTTGAAAGAAAACTGAGACCCAAATAGATGCAAATTTTCAAACCAGGACTGTCTTTATTTTCTATCAGACATCTCATTAACTTTGACAATGTAACACACTGCTGCATACTGAAAAACCTGTTATATTTGACTACCGCAGATGTCTCCGTAGGTGTCTGTGAAGAGCACCCATCATATTATCTTTAAGTATTGAACAACATTTAAGTTAACTAACACTTCTTGAATTTAAAAAAAAAAATATTTTTATTAATATCAACACTGGATGATTATAAACTGTTATTTTAACATTAAGAATCATTTCTCACACCACCTACCTGAGGAAATAGGTCTCATCAACTATTTCTCTGATAATGGGTATATCTGGGCTGTAAAACCATAGTGAGAAGAACCCTGAACTCAACTCACCCTAACTCACTCATGAATATTTAAATTCAGAGGAACTCCTGGCTGTAACACATCCTCTGTTGCTGCAGGAATTGAAAGTAAGATACTCTCAGGTGACCAAAACTCACATCAATCAAAACTTATAGCTCAAGGTAAATACTTAGAATATGCCACATAACAAAACAGAATCCTTATTTTTTCAGTAACTAATAAATATACATACATATTCAAGTTATACCAGACCTGAAGAAAATCACTTCCTCCATCACCTTCACCATTCAGTAGTGGTTATGATAGAGAACAAAATTTAACAACTTTTTTTTCTTTTTTACCCTGCTGGGAACCCTCATCAGTGTGGTCTCTCTGTAGGCTGCAGTTTCCTTCAGGACAGACCCACATGCTCCAGCATGGGTTGTAGGCTGAATATCCACCATGGTTGTCCACGAACTAAAGCGGGACTGAGCTTCACCATGGTCTTCTCCAAGAGATGGAGGGGCGCCTCTGCTCTGACGCCTGGAGCACACCTGCTTTCCCTCCTTCTTCTCTCACCTTGATGTCTGCAGGACTGTTTCTCTCACATCTTTCTTAGTTCTCTCTGTCACATACACCACTCAAAATTTTATTTTACCCTTTTAAAAATATGATCTCACAGAAGTACCACCAGCACGGCTGATGGGCTCAGCTTTTGACAACAGCAGGTTTTTTTTGGAGCATGCTTAAATTGATTCTGTCAGACATGGGGGCAGCTCCTGGTACTTCTCACAGAAGCCACTTCTGGAGCCTCTGCCCACTACAAAAACCTTACCACAAAAACAAAATGCAATATTATTTGTTGCTCTATTTATAGTCAACATTTTTGGTGAAAAATTAAAATATACCTGCCCTTTTAAATATTCCATTACATTATTCCAAACAATTTCTATATAAAATTTTAATTTCTTATTATCTCTGTGTGAATGTTGTAGATAGTGATGGTGTAATGTGTTGATCTGTGCTGGATGCCAAGCTGCTCTATCATTCTTCTCCACAAGTGGACAGGGGAGAGAAAATATAATGAAAGGTTCATGTGTTGAGATAAGAACAGGGAGTAATCACTCACTGATTACCATCACAGGCAACAGACTTGGTTTGGGAATATTAATTGAATTTATTAGTTAACAAAATAAGAGTAGGATAATGAGAAATTAAATAAATCTTAAGAACACCTTGCCACCACCCCTCCCTCCTTGTTAGGCTCTATCTTCTTCCCTGCAGCAGCTCAGGGAGATGGGGAAGAGGGGTTATGGTCAGTTTATCACATGTTGCTCTTGCTACTGCTCAGGGACCTGAGACAAGTCATTCCCCGGCTCCATTGTGGGGTCCTTTCCATGAGAGAGAGTCTTCTCAAACTACTCCAACATGAGTCCATCCCACAGGCAACAGTTCTCCATGAACTGCTCCAATGTGGGTCACTCTTCCACAGGGTGCAGTACCTCAAGCACAGCCTGCTCTGGTGTGGGTCCCCCACAGGGTCACGGGATTCCACCAGCAAACCTGCTCCAGTGTGGGCTCCTCTCTCCATGGGTCTGGAGATCCCTGCCAGGACCCAGCTCCAGCACAGGCCTCCCACACGGCCACAGCCTCTTCTCAGGCACCCATCTGCTCTGTTGTGGGTCTCTTCCATGGGCTGCAGGTGGATCTCTGTATCCCCATGGACCTCCATGGGCTGCAGGGACACAGCTGCTTCACCATGGTCTGCACCATGGGCTGCAGGGGAATCTCAGCTCTGGTGCCTGGGGCACCTCCTGCCCCTCCTTCTGCACTGACCTTGGTGTCTGCAGAGTTGTGCTTCTCACATGTCCTCACCCCACTCTTCTCTGGTGGCAATTACAACTGCACAATACCTTTCTTTTCCTTCTTAAATATGTTATCACAAAGGTGTTACCGCCATTTCTGATTCACCCAGCCTTGACCAGCAGTGGGTCCATGCTGGAGCCATCTGGCACTGGCTCTGCCAGACATGGAGGAAGCTTCTGGCAGCTTCTTACAGATGCTGCCCCCTGCCCCCTAATAATTGGGCTACTGAAACTGTGACAGACTAGGTTCCTGCAGAAGTAGATAAAATGGCTTCCTGAACATTTGAAAGATTGTGGAATACTATCACTTCAATATCATGAGAAACTGGTACTATTATAAAACTACTTTCCTTGCTTCAGGTTCGATTTACATCTAATGCATTTGATCTGTGTAAGCCAAATAATTCTGTAAATATAAAAAAAAAAAGAAAAAGAAAAAAAAGAAAATCAGTTTCCATTATTTACCTTAGGATTCTACAACAGAGGAAAATCATCCAGAAAGTGTTAGCACATGCAAAACATTGGATGGTAGAGATAAAAATTAGGAAGTAGGATTTACAAATTGTTCGTACATGCATAGAGCTACTAAGAAAAGTGACTAAGGTAGAAATGATGCAATTACACATTATACTTCTTTTCTACAAGTAATAAGACTGAATCATCTGAATGGTTAAATCATCTATAGTTTTATAACTTACTGGATTGCTCAGCACAAAGCTAAAGTTAGGTGGTTTAGGTATATTATGTGCTATAAAATCTTGGATTACTGTCATTTTGGTTGTTCAACTGTTAAAAATCCACTTGAATTCTGAAGTTATCTTGACAATTACAGTGTAAAATCTGGGAATATTGGCTTCAGTTTTATAAAAATCATCATATATAGGGGAATACATTCATGTTAGAGCATTTAAAACACATTTTTGTCCATATTAAGAATGGAAAAGAGAAATAAATGCTCTATTATTTCCAGCATTGTTGAAACTGGACAGACAGAGCAGCAAAATGAAATTAAGCTGCTTGGACAATTTCAGTGGATGACTCATTGGATGCTTTGCTGGAAAAAGTGCTACTTTGACAAACAAAATACTGATGTAAGGATCTAATACGGAAATTGTTTTTCAGGGTCAGAATCGTAATTTTACAGAGCAGTTGCAGTTTTGAAGCAAAAGTGAAACTCATTCAAACAACAGAGTTTCAAATAATTCTCTCCATGATATTTCTTTTGCCATGTTTGAGTCTCAGAACCCTAATGAAGTTAGCATTTATTGTATTCATTCTGATAAATCACCATTTAACACACATAACTCTTGTTGCAAAGGCATTTACATACTGCTGTAGTGAACTCCTCTCCCAGAGATCAGCTTAATTCTTCATAATTGCAAAAGCCATGACTATATAAAAGCTTATGAAGTATATGCAAAGCTTTCCAAATATGTTTTTTCAATATTTTCCATTGTAAGCTAGGTCCACTGCCTTGTTAGCACAGTTGAACCATTCATTTAAGTTAAATTTAAGTGATTTTAAGGCACTTATCATTTGCAGTTTCACTACACATATATCCAAAAATTAAACGAAATGTCTTACGAGAGCTTCTGTTGGTTCTTCAATATGTCTAAGGATAGAGAATGAGAAAAGAAAAAGTGATAAATTAATTTATCAGAATTTAAATAATCATTATCATGCAATGCCAAATAAGAGATGTTCCTATAAACTGGAAAAGGCTGTGATAGTATATGAAATGTAAAGTTTAGACAGCACTATGTAAGGAGAAAATAATTCTTTGCTTAGAGAGGAGGCAGCCACCTGGAAGTTTTCAGGGTGCTATGCTGGGACTGATGCTGCACATTCTAGTTTGTAAACTTAGTATAGGAACTAGGAAGATATGAAGGCGATTTTATAAGTTAGAGAGTTAGGATGCAATCTTGACATGAAAAAATAATGAAATCCACAAAGAACTGGATAACCTAAAGTAACAAGAAAAGATGTTTGAAACCTAATGGATCTTAGACAACCTAGCACTTGTAGGGATGAGTGAAAAGAATCCAAATCAAGGATTCTTGAACAATAAATAATTGTAAAGAAAAACATACTAAATTTTCATGAACAGAAACCATCAAAATAGAAAGCTGAAAATAAAAAATGACATTTAGACAATGATGAATTAGAGACATACCCTCCCACATCTATAAAATACTGGACATGCTTCATCTGAAATACTTTATCCCAGCGTTAAAAGATGTTAACTTCAAACCAAAGAAGAAAAGACACCTCTGGCCAATCAAGGAAATATAAAACCTGCCACATAATAGAAAATTAAGCACTTTTTTTTTTTTTTTTTAACTCAGCATAATAAAGATGGAGTGAACTGAGTTGTTCATTTGGGTTTTGGGTATCTGGGTATTTTGCACTTCTTTATTTGTTTTTGTTTGTTTGTTTGTTTGTTTGTTTTGGTTTTTTTTTTCTTTCTTTTTCTGTAAAAGATGAAAAGGTGAATATTAAAAGAAATTCCATAAGACTTTTTTCATTAATAGCTCTGATCTTAATACCATCTTGATTTGATTATGAAGGTTGGTGCAGCTCTGACGCACTTTCTTTTGAATGCAGTTTATGGATTTAACAGGTTAGATAGCTCTTTTCATATATTTTTTCCTCATAAGCACAATAGACCTCTACATGACCCATTTTTTCCCCTTCTGTTTACATGCAGTTTATATGCAAGCAACTAATTAGGGCTGCTCTAAACTGTCCTATTTTATTCTGAGTGTTTATAGTCTAGTAATAGTCAAGGTTGTTCGCAAATATGTCATTCTGCCTACTTAATTGTTTGAAACAGTCTTTCCTCATTATCTTCTTGGCCTTAAGATCCAAAAGCAGAGACTGGAAAGTATTCGAAAAACTGTTCATTTCATTTATTCAGCAAAAGATAGCGCAACCATAACTTGTAGCTGAAAGGCAAAATGTTGTTCAGCGAAAAGACAAATTAGGGTGTAAACAAGTATCAGCAGTGAAGGAAACTCCAGTTAAACTTATAAAAGTTTTTATAAATCCCTGGAGGTGTTTTAGTTCCCAAGGAAATGTAGGAATCTCATGTTCACTTGTTTGCTCTTTGTTATTTTTGTATATCCCTGGATCACTGGGTATTTTGTAACTACTCCTGAAAGCAGTTACAATGTTCTTGCTGTTTTAATTGCATATTAAGTTGTTTAAGAAGCTTACGTCTCACTTTTTTTTCATTCACATTAAAAACCGCTTTCTGTTTGGACTCAGGCCTCTATTAGATGAAGATGATAGATGGACTCATGAGGAAAAAAAAGTGGGGTTTTGGTTTTGAGTTTGTTTGGTTCTGTTTGTTGTGGAGTTTTTTAATCTTATTTAATTTTAGTCTCAAGTTGTATGGATTAAAATATCCAGGGTTTAGAAATAAACCTTTTTTGCATAATTTGTTTTATCATTCTTAATTATGTTTGTTAATATCAATCTACTCAATGACTATTTTAACAGGTCACTTGGTGACACTTGAAAAATTACAATGACACTTTTCTAAAATTTGTTAGGACACTTAAACAAAAAGTTTTCTATACACAGTATTGTATAAGGTAAATTAAAAAAAAAATTTAAAAAGGTAGAAGTTGGACTTTTTTGAAGACACTGCTTCTTTATGGGAGGAATCTCTCACAACCTTCCTAACTTGACTATTGCTGACAAGATGATGTCCCAGCTTCCAGAGAACTGATGGGGATCACTGAGGCATTCAAGTACTCCCTCAAGAAATGCACTTCATTCTTCAGGCCCTTTTTTCCCCACTGCCTCCTGTCTCTTTCTCCTCTGTGATTGCACGAGAACACTATGAGAAATGATATTTTCTTTAGGTTTTTGAATGAATGTGTCTATTAGCATCTATGCTGAATTAAACCCAGTCCTGCTTGACTGTGATATCAGCATTATACCCACTAGACTGTATCGCTTAGAACAATTAAGCCTAGATGTTACTGGCTCAAAAATACCAACAACGTTATCAAGTCATTCCCATCACATTCAAATGAAAATATTGATGATAACTAGTTCTCTCCAAAACAAAACCTGGGCCACTTGAAATAACATCTCTTTTTGGTAAGATAAAATAGATAAATCTAAACTTGGTTACAGGTGGTCACAGCGCCATGCGACAGAATCAAGAAATGTTTGGACAATGCTCGCATGGTGCGATAACTGGGGCTGTTCTATGCTGGGCCAGAAGTTGGTGAATCTAGTGGGTCCCTTCTAAGTTAGTGTATTTTATGATTCTACGAAACTTGACTTTGCTCCTCTAGAATCATTTCAGGATACTTTACACTTTTGAACAACGTTAGATACCCTCATGTCATACCTATGTTATATAACACATATTCTTGACCTCATCCTATGAAATTATGGTGCATTGCAAAATATCTGTAGCTCTATTGCAGAGAGACAGCATCAGCTTCTGAATAGCTTAGCCCTGAGCAGTGGGATCATGAGATATATATGTTTGCCTGTGAACAAGCAAGTAGCACTGGAGATTCAGCCTGGATGATGAAGTGCTAGCTGTTTTGAACTTCCTTTTCTTGTATATCGTTCTATTTCTATGTCAGACAATCTCATAGAGCAATGCATATCATCTCCAAGTCTTTGCAAAGGCAAGGTACCTTCTGCGTCTAAATATCTCCTAAAACTTCTGGACTAAGATCACTGATTCATGTGTGTGTAAAACTGTCCAGGGCACATACTGATATAGTAGCTTCACCATCACAAACAAGGTTACATCCCATATCTCAGGGGAAAAAAGAAAAAAAAAAAAGAAAGAAAGAAAAAAAAAAGATATAGATAAGAATGAAAGAAAATATTGCAATACAGAATAAATCTTATGTATGACTCTTTTTTCCACATAGCCCCAAAGAAATGTCTAGATTTTTACTGATGCTATGGATTTGTGGTAGAGCTTTGCAACTTTTCCCCGGATGATGGAGGAAAATGAAAATTTCCAGATAAACAAGTGAGTGTGGGAGTAATCAGTCTTTCTTAATGTTGTTTTTTGTCTATTCTGGTTCTTCTACATTCTATCTATAATCAAAAGAAAGAAACATGTAGTTGCATGGAATACTCAGTTCAATCTAAAAAACCTTTGAGACAGAAAGGATGAATTAACTGGAAGAGGCAATATATTTTCATTAAATGTGGAGAGAGATGTGACTGTCTAGACCACACGAATGATTTCTGAAATAAAATTATCTGAGATTATGTAAAGTTAATCCCATTAAAGGTTTGTTTTTATCTTTCTCCCCCAGTAATTAAGGGAGAGAGATTAACTTTGATTGATTCTATTCAAGAGAGTTGAAAATTTACATGTTTTGATATATATGTACTTATACAACTTGTTTGAATTAGGGATATAACTTGTCAGCATGCTTAAAGACAAGAGGATCACTTCTACCTAATCTGCCTTGCTTTTTAGATTAAAGTAGGTGACCAAAATCTTCACCGCCACCCTTCAGCAAAAGAAAAATACAAAACGGTTTATAACACAAGCTTTACACAGAGAATGTCCATTTAATCATTGAAACTTTTTCACATTTTGCTGTTCATAAATTTTTCTTTCACAGATAATTTGTTTATTTAATCCTGCCCTTAATTCAGACATTTTGGTTCTTGTCACAAGGGGAAAAATGCATAAATAAGGATTCCAAGGAAATATTGCCTAAGTAAACACAACACTGTTTATGTATAAATGTGTAGCAATCATCCCTTTTAAAAAGGAAAACTAGACTGTGAACAAAGACATCAGAATGAATAACAGTAAAATCATAAATACATTTAAGATGTCACTCAATGCTGTAAATTTGTTTGGAATAGTCAAAGGAAAATGCAATTCTTTAAAAAACTTCTTGCAAAGAAGACTAATACAACATATTTAAAAGTTCCTTACATCCTAGCTATAGTTATAATTAAGTTTAAATTCAACTTACAAATGTAGTACATTCATTAAATATTCATTGGTTACATATAAAAGCAAATATAGACTCTCATTATATTTTTAATGGATTGTATTTTAGCATACACATGAATTCTCTACTCTTCTGTATTTTGTGTGGTAATTTAGTGCTATGCAGTTAAAAAAAAAAATGTTTCCAAAGGAACTTTTCACTTTTCCCAATATCCATGGCAGTAGGTTATACCTTCACTTCTTTGTATAATTTGCTGCGTAACTATTTATCTTAGTAGAACTGAAAAGATATGTATTAACACTTCCAATTGTTTTTTTCTGTGTTGCACCCTGAAAATATGTGTATTACATACAAGGAGGGATAGAAAGAGGCCAGATGCTTCAGACTTTTCAGAGTTGGTGCTGACATTTTGTACAGGCCCCAACAGCTTCTCCAGTATGGTAATGTAACAAGTACTTTTAAAGAACACCCAAACAAACAAACCAAACAAAAAAATAAACAAAAAAAAAACAACAACCCCCTCTAAGACCCCCCCCCGCAAAAAAAAAAAAAAACACTATCAAGTTCTTTGAAATATAAAATGTGGGCAAAATCACTTAGGCTACACTTGAGAAAACCTTTATTTCCCTTTTAACAAAAAATATGTAAGACTGAAGTTTGTGAGTGTGATTAATCTTGCAAAAGCCACAATATCCCAAACTACAATTCAAAAAACCTTCTTTATACACTTATGGCTACAGATTTGGAGTTAAAAATTATTTATCCATTGTGAATGCCTGTAAGTATTAGCTTACCATATGAAGGCATTTGTTTCTGACGGATGAGCATAGCAATAGAAACAGCTAGTTTATGATTCATTTATACTGAAATCTGACCATTTTTCATCTTAATGGGTTATGATAAGTAAAGGATATTTTTACCTCTATGTCTTTTCATGAATTTTCTAATGCTTTTGTAGTTACCATCAGAAATTTCAAAGGTTGATTAGTATTAAGATATAATAATTTTTGTCTGCTGAGAAATGGTTTTATAAAAAATAACTTTAATAGCAGAGTCAGATAGAAGAGACAGATCTTGGAAACGTATATTGCTCTAAAGTCTAAATTATAATTAGAGCTGCCAATTGCCACAACTTTAGCTGTGTCTACCTTAATAATAATTATCTAGTAGTATTAGCATTGGTGTTGATGCTTAATAATCATGTTTCAGAGTTAAACACTATGTTTAGAAGCAGCCCTACCTCTTCAGGATAGGATTTACTGATTCATTATCCTTGATGATCTCAATCAAACAAATACCATAAACAAAGAATGATAGAAAAAGAAATCTGGAAGTCAAAACCAACCAGAGTGGATTTTCTATAAATCAATATCCACTTATGCTCCATATGACAAAATCATAAGTGTACAGATTGCATTAAAGCTTCTTTTTGGTTACACAGGCAACTATTTTTAAAATTAGCTTTACTTTCCTAATTATTTTGTTTCTCAAACATAGTGCTAAGCTGAAAAACAACGTGTCATATCAACACTATCACAATACATCAATGTTCGAGGAAAATGCCATGAGATATCAGTTTTAGGCGTCAGACTTATCTTTCGACTCAGCACACAGCAGGCAGTTTCAATATTAGAGGTTTGCCATTCATTATACTGTATACCCATTATGCTATTTACAAAGTCAAAGGAGTATGGTGCAGAAAAATGAAGGGAGACAGTTTGCAAAGTGCACCAAACTTGGGACTGTTTATAGAGGAGTGAGGTTTTTGCATTTGACAAAGACCAACCTGAACCATGTTGATGCACTTGTACAAGAATGTCTTTAGTAATATATTAGTGCTAAAATATTTTCAAGAGTTGCTGTCTCTAGCAAGTTAACTTAGTCGGAAGTCTAAAATTAATTTTAGTCTAATTAAAACAGTTACTTAAATCTTGTTCTTCCTTCTGTATGTTTGAGATATGTTTGCTTATGTGCTGTCATGTAGAACTATTTCAGAGTGCTTAAAATCTCTTTGTTACTCAGTAATGAAGTATTGTACAACCTCTGCGATGGCCTTTGTATAGGAGTAAAATTTACCTCGTATATTTAAAGAGTTATTAAGAGCTGATGACACAATGGGAATTAATTTCACATCAGGGCTTTTGGTGAAGACATTGATATCAGATGAAGAAGGAATTTTACTTTGCGAAAATGACCCTTGACACTTCAATATTATCTGCACTGTTTTATTATCATAAATAAACAAAGCTGCCTCAGGCAGCAGCGCAATCAATTACTGCTTTCTTATTCCGGACTGAGCTGCGTTCTTCAATTTATTCTTTGTTTCTTGTTGTTGTATTTGAAGAGGGAATTATATTCTCCAGACTGATGTAGGATGTGTTTTGCTTCTTTCAAAGATGTATAATTTATCAACTCAGAAGACTTCACCTATTAGCTATGCACATATGTACTCACACATTTTATATATGCATGTGTGAAGACATCACTTTTAATATATCATTATGAAATAAGAATAGTGTATACAACCAAATCTGCTTAACTTTTTAATTTAATATTAATTCCAGATGCTTCTCTACAATTTACTTTGTTGAAGAGGGAGAGGGGTTTCTTCCTTGAGGCATACATTAGATTTTTGCCTTTCCACACAGACAAAACCCACTTCAAATCTAACATGGAGGTAATTTTATCACTTATTTTTCATATTCTTTTTCATTCATATGTTTGTACTAAATTCAAAAGTAGTAACTTATGTAAAAAGTAGATTTCTGTAAATTTATTTGTTTACAAGTTAAGTTCATATGCTTGTGCAGAAGTTAAACTTTACTTCTCTGAGAATACAAAAATATTGATAATTACATGTTTTCTATGCCCAAGACAGCCTCCAGTCATATCACTCCAGAAACCTCCTAGACTCTTTCCTCTTTGTATTGTACTTTCCGTAAATCAAAGTCCTACAAAAGGACAAAGTCTAGCCATTGTGAGACTTCTCCCAGTTGCTTATAGAATATTTCACTTGCCTCTTCTTCTTGGTTGGCTGGTCTATAACAGACTCCTACTGTGATATTTGCCTTGCTGGCCTTTCCCTCAGCTCTTACCTGTAAACACTCAACCCTCCCATCACTGTCACTGAACTCTAGACACTCAAATGTTAGTAGTTCTGTTTGCAGTTATATCATCAGCCATATGTAATCACAGCCTGGGGTGTGTGGATCTCACTAATTTCATTAAGCTAATAGGGAAATGCTAAAATTATCCTGCTGTCAATGCAAAAAAAAGACACAATTAAACCCCCTCCTATTAGTTTCAGCATTGGATGTGCTAAAAATTAGAGCAAAATAAATTATGTCAGTGAACATAGATGAAAGGAGCAAATGCAGATCTTGTTCAAAGCAAGGCTTAGTTTATGTTTTTTTTTCTCATCCTCTGAAACTTGTAGGGCATTACAGGATAGCTCTGGTTTTGACCAAGTTTAAACTGATGTCTACTCATTGAAGATGAGCCTTTCTAAAGGTCTATAACAAAGAAAACTTTCATAGCTGCCCCAGGCGTGTTTTTCTGTGTGCATGTCAAATACTTTAAACAAGAAATAGAATGCATTCCAGATGCTTATGAAGAGCAATAGCATCGACCAACTCCTAACCACTCTTTCTTTAAAACAGCTTGTAAACATCAAATAGGATCGCCAAAATCATTCAGCAGTAAACTGTTTTTATTAGTGCTTATAAAAGTCCAAATTGCTTCATTTTCTCAGAGAGAAAAAAATGGAAGTGGTATAATATTCTAAGTGGAAGGAAGCATATTTGTGGATAATGTATAAAACTGAAGATCAGGAAGTGCAATGCACACAAGTTTTAATCCATAATTTCATCTAATGGTAACAGCAATAAAGGAATAAAACATGTCTGATATTCATTTTATAAACTAAAATCATATATTTGTGCTAGCTGACCAAGAAATTTTATTTTCATATTTAAAAGACGATAATAAAGACTTGGGAAGATAGCAATTTTTTTTTTTAATATTATATAGTAGATTTACTTTTAACTTATTTAGATTAATACCGACAAAGACTATTCTTTGTAGCAGAAAATAAGAAGCCAAAACCTCATAAATTTTGTTAAGAGTGTTTAGAATGCTTTGTAATCTTTGCAATGTCAGGATTTTGCTCTCAGGTATTTCTGCTCCTCTTTCTAGGGCTCTTTTTAATCTTTTTTCAGAAATATAAAGGGACTAAATCAAGATTCAGATTTAAATGTTTAAATGTTATGTACCATACAAATTTTTCTCTCTGTAAGACAAATATTTACAAATATTTAAATATTTGTCTCTGTAAGACAAATATTTATCTATTACATCTGACATTCTATTATGCTTTATTTAGGTGATATTTATTAGCAGTGTGTAAAACTGTGGTTCATAAGACTACAGAATTATGAGGCATTTAACTTCTTAAAAAAAAAAAATCCAAAATCTTTTGCATACAATATTGAAAAAGTCAATATAATTTAAAGATAAGGAATACCTTAAATAAAAATCAGATTCTGATTGATAGCATCATTGTTCATCTTGAACTGTTTAAATACCCAAAGTTGTCATCTCCTCATTATGTTTGCTGCACAAACATACTCAAATGGATTATTCCTATCTCTAAAATAATGGTATTGTCAAATTCATGTGAATATACCCCTTCTTCAAAAATGTAACAGTAAAGGCTGACATGAAATACTCCCTTTTAGATCTTGAGAGTTAGATGATTACATTATCCACAACACACTGCACAGTGCCTCCCTTATTAACCAAACAATCCAGGAACAATTGAGAAATCTCTTAAAGCAAGGCTCATTAATTGTAATATGTGGCAAAAAATGTCCCTATTGCATTGCAATCATGCTGTTCTATATTACAGAAAAGATTACTTCCAGATAATCTCTGTGTTACCAGCATACATTTCGTATGCAATATCCATTATGAACTTTTTTATGCATTGGAGAGTTCTCCATAGTGCTGAAACTTAAGGAGAAAAATATAATATTGTCTTTTGTTTCCGAGAGAAATCATTTATTAGTTACAAAATGTTCAGTGGTAAAACAGTCTGATCTGAAAGATAAACTGAGATGGGTACCTAGAGATGAAAATACCCAAAAGTTAAAGTAAGTACCAGTGGGTCACTTAAAATGCAAGAACACAGGCATTGCTTCAGCTATGTGTCATGTGGGGGAACATGCTTTTTTATGAAACACAGTTGTTGCAGGACTCAAGAGTGATATCTATGCAGGATGTCTAAAATCACCATTTGAGTCCTGATTTTGTTTAAACTGCGTAAAAAAAAATGAGTTCCAGTATACCATATCACTGTGGCCAGTAACAGACCATAGACTTTGCACTGCTTTGGCAACACCTCAGGGCTGAAATTGGTTATGTGGAATCGGAGTTAACTTTTTTTGACCTGACCGCTGCTTTGTTTTACTTCGTTTAACTGCTACAACCTTTTTTGTTTTTGTTTTTGGGTTTTTTTTTTTTTGTTTGTTTGTTTGTTTGGTTGGTTTTTTTCTGATCAGTTGTTTATGGCTAATTTGTTTTCCATATAATTGTGTGGTAAAATCATGGTTTTGTACACAAAGGAGAAAATGTGCCAGAACTTGACACTAGTGACTAAAGTAAATGATACTTGGGCCTCATGGATTGTATTTTAGGCTTGGTTTTTATCTATGAAAATGTAAACAGTAGGTAAAGATGCATAAGTTAAACTTCAGCTCTGGGATATTCTGTACAAAACCAAAAAACAGTGCCTGGAGGCTGGGAAAGCAAATCAGAAGAGAAGACCCCAGACTCTGCAGAGATGATTGGATGAGCAGTAGTACCATTAGGAAATCAGGTGACCTATAGGGGATTTAAAACCCAATAACAATCAACAGATAGGGACCCTTTTTGTAGGCATCTATCTTGAGCTCTCACCACTACTGCATAATAAATCACCCCCCCAGTCTGCTCTTCTCCAGGCTGAACAAGGCAAGTCACCTTAGCTGTTCCTCATATGGGTTCTTCTCTAGACTCCTCACCATCTTCATAGACCTCCTTTGTATGGTCTCTAAGAGCTTAATGTCTTTCTTATATTGTGGCACCCAAAACTGCGTACTGGACTCAAGGTGAGGCTGCACTAGTGAGTGAAGAGTGGGACAATCACCTCCCTCGGCTGGCAATGCTAAGAGTAAGAGCTTGCTTTATATGTGAAAAATGTTTGCTGTTCATCCATAAAGAAGATGCTGAGAGTAAAATAAATAAATCCAAAAAGTTCTGACATGCACACATCCCACNCACTAGTGACTAAAGTAAATGATACTTGGGCCTCATGGATTGTATTTTAGGCTTGGTTTTTATCTATGAAAATGTAAACAGTAGGTAAAGATGCATAAGTTAAACTTCAGCTCTGGGATATTCTGTACAAAACCAAAAAACAGTGCCTGGAGGCTGGGAAAGCAAATCAGAAGAGAAGACCCCAGACTCTGCAGAGATGATTGGATGAGCAGTAGTACCATTAGGAAATCAGGTGACCTATAGGGGATTTAAAACCCAATAACAATCAACAGATAGGGACCCTTTTTGTAGGCATCTATCTTGAGCTCTCACCACTACTGCATAATAAATCACCCCCTCAGTCTGCTCTTCTCCAGGCTGAACAAGGCAAGTCACCTTAGCTGTTCCTCATATGGGTTCTTCTCTAGACTCCTCACCATCTTCATAGACCTCCTTTGTATGGTCTCTAAGAGCTTAATGTCTTTCTTATATTGTGGCACCCAAAACTGCGTACTGGACTCAAGGTGAGGCTGCACTAGTGAGTGAAGAGTGGCACAATCACCTCCCTTGGCTGGCAATGGTAAGAGTAAGAGCTTGCTTTATACGTAAAAAATGTTTGCTGTTCATCCATAAAGAAGATGCTGAGAGTAAAATAAATAAATCCAAAAAGTTCTGACATGCGCACATCCCACCTGCACAAACGCACACCCTCTTGCCCAGCCTTGGGAGTTTCCTCCTGCAGAAGACATGGCTGCTGCAGTTTGTGTGCCTCCTGCTGCTTCTGATCCTGTGCCAATACACCCACCACTGAGGAGGGGCCCCAGAAGGTGCCTCCACACCCCGAGGCGAGGTCCCTGCATGCTGCCCCTACACTGCCAGACCCCTGTCAGGTGCAGGCTGCTCCTGGTGCCCCATGGGGCAGCTGCACTGCCTGGCTGCAATTGGAGTGTCCTGGCTTTCTCCATGAAAGCAGACTTTTTCCTGTTCATGCAAGTTCTAACAGATTTTTTTTCCAGCTCTAAAGGGGAATTTCTAGCCAAAACTACAAAAGTGGAAGCAGTTCTCTACAGAAAAAAACCCCAACACTTCAGCTTTCTGATTCTTAATGCAAGAACTGAAAAGAAATTGCTTGAAATATATTCTTGACTTCAATTCAGACCTTAAGAAAAATTGCCTGTTACCAACTTCAGTTCATTAATCATGAGGCAATTTTCTCTCTATGCAGCAGGCAATAGCAGGCAGATGATGTTTACCTTGCTTTAGTAAAAATAAAAAATATAATTTGTGTGAAAATAAACATTTTCTTTATTCCTATTTACTGTGGCACTAATGATTTAGATCTAGAAATCACCTTCATTTAAGTTACCAGAGATTTCAGCTGAAAAAAAAAGTTGAAACAACACTAATTAAATTATTTTAGCTTTTTTCTTTTCTGCATATTGCCTAAAAATGTAAATTATGTCTTGAAATGTGGGAGACTGGATTGCAGTTAGAAAGGTTAATGCTCAAGGGCATCAAATAGTCCTTAGAATTTGTAATCTATTTGCAGTTATTGAAGAACTCATTTGGGAAAATAATGTCTAGCCTGTGACGAGTCACTTGATGTGTTTAATGTTAATGGTTTGCTGTTGGGACTACTTAAATGGTCACCTTCCACATAATATTGTCTTTGTTCTCTGATGGAAGCCTTTAATCTTTATAAATGAAAAAAAAAAAAAAATGAAAGAGCCTTTGGGAATTTAAGGGGTTGGACTAGGGAGTGACACCTATGTTAAAAACAAAGATTGCAAGAGATTATGCTCGAAGAGGAAGTTTAGAAAATTTAATAGTATTTTTCTGTATTGTCTTTTCTCTCATCACAAACAAAAATATATTTTCTATAGCTACCTAGATCATTCCCAAATGGAGTATAACTATGTTCTTCCTAATGCAAAAAGAATGAATGAGACAGATTTTGTGAATATTTAATAAATTATATTTTTTTCTTTTTCACTCATGAAGAACATTCAGTTTTCTGACCTTCAATTCATATTAAATAAAATATATATACAAGGCTATATTTTAAAAAATCATTATAAAAACTACTACAGTTGACATAATAATCATAGAATCATAGAATGACTTGGCTTGGAAAGGACCTTAAAAATCACCTAGTTCCAACCCTCCTGCCATGAGCAGGATGCTTTCTGCCAGACCAGGTTCCTCAGAGACCCACCCAACCTGGTCTTAAACACTTCCAGAAATGGGACATCCACAACTTCTCTGGGTAACCAGTTCCAGTATCTCACCACCCTCACAATAAATAATTTCTTCTTAATATTTAATCTAAACCTATTCTCTCACTTAAAAGTCATTCCTTTCCTTGTCCTGTTATTACAGGTTTTCCAAATACTGGGGCCAAAAGTCTGCATAGGTCTTTGCAAGCTGACAGAGCCGTTGGAATTACTAATCAATGCACTTTCTGAAAAATAATCAGCATCTAAAAACATATTTAAATCAAAGAGAAATGCTTTCATAAATTTCCCAGCTAAAGATATGTAATTAGTTTCCATGGGAAAAAAACCTGCTAAATTAATTTTAATGAAGGGATTTCAGTAGCTAAAATGCCATGACTGCATTGGCTGCTTTAGCTAATCTGACATTGAGTCCAAGGTTTACAAAGTCAACATAACTCTTAGGACATTGTGCTTACTTAACCATATTGTTTGAATGACCTGCTTCAGAAGCAGCTAAATAAGTCAAGATTTATTAGACAATTTCAACAAAGTGTACAGAAATATCTCAAAGTATTGTTTGCAAGCTTAAATGTGAAGAGAAGAAGCAAACACTTCCACAGACACTACCTTCACCTGAGGAAATTTTTAAATAATGGCTTCATGGCATTTTGGTATAAATTATGCCCTTGTGTGCTGTCAAACAATATTGATGGTGTCTTTTTTTAACTTATGCTAAACTATTTTTGCCTTTAAGTTGCTGATCTATTTTCTTTCCAGTCAATGACTACTGTGTTTTATACATTAGTTTTTTGAATATGAGTTATCATACTTGATATTGAAACGTTGTGTCATTAATATAGTATAAAGAGACTGGTTTGTCCTTGATTTTTTTGCTGCATAGCTGATTTACAGCAAAAGGAGAAAAGCTATTTCTAAACTCTCTTCCCCTTCAAAATAAAAGATATATCATTGCATAAAAATATTCTGTATTGTATTGTTTTTAAATTTATTATTTCCATCTTTTCAATTAAAATACTCTTTAAAGACTGTAAGAGAAATGTATGAAAAAAATGGAATTAAAATACAAGACCTAAAGCAGTATACTAAGAATTTTCATTACTGCTCTTGCTTGATATTCAGGCTCCTTGAAAAGCATGAAGAACAAAAAAGATTTTAATCCAATCAGTTGCCTTGTACATTAAATATATGACACCATAATAGAGTTGCCTTGAATCAAGAATAAAAACTGCCTCAAAGCATTAAGGAAAACTCTCCAAAATTTATTGTCAAGATCTTAGTCAAGTAAAACATTTCAGCAGGTGGAGCTAGACTGTTGGTAGCAATGCAAAAGCTACTACTAATACTACAACTACTACCATTACTACTGCTACTGTAGTTGAGTGATAAAGATGTTTTAGGTGCTTTAATACAGGTAATATGGTGTTCTGGGAAAATGGTGAAATTATCCAGTCCGGGCCACTTGCATCCTATTTACTAGATAAATTCTGGACTCTTACTCCAAAGAAAGAACTTAAACTTCCACTTTCTTTTGAAAGAATTAGATTTGTGTCCATCACCCACAGGAGCTTTCTCTTTTACTAGCACAATACACCATATTAAAAAACATATACTGTTTTATGTCACCTCTTCCATCATTCATACAACCACTGGTATGACAACTACAGTGGCTGTTTGGGCAGAAAAAATAAACTGCAGAGCAGCTTCAGTGATATCTTGGTTGGATCTGTATGCAATGAAGAAATCCTCACCACTGGACCAGACAGGTTTTCCTGGAGTAATAACAAATACACCAGGAACCACCCATGATCTGATAAATGCTCCACAAAAAAATCAGTTCTCCGAACAAAATTTAGGAAGTCAGAATTGAGCAAGTCTAATCGTCATGGTGACTGGTTGGTTTATGTCTAACCACAACACTTTATGACTTGTGCTCTATTAACAGTCTGACACAGTTGACCAGTGTCTTTTAATGGAAGGTTTAAGATCACCCAGCTTTAAGTGATATGCACTCAGATTCAGTGATGTATATCTCTCTCTTCTCCATCCCCATCTGTACCACTGCTATTTAACTAGAGGGAACCTAGGAAAAGAAAATACAGGGATTGAGAGGATCAATCTTAGAGTAGCTGTAAATAATGCTCCAGATATCAGGAAGAATTTTTGTTCCAAATCCATGTCTCTGCCTAAAATGTGATGCTACATATCATTGTCCATTATAATCTAGACATAAGTGATAATATGATTGTATGGCAGGTGCAATGTACTAAACACTTTTGACTATAATGCATTTGAACTAAGTCTTATGTGGCCAAAATGCAAAGCTCATCTGTTTAATAGCTTTCTCACAACTAAATAAAAAAACCTGCAAACAAATAAACAAAAAAAATTCCAAGCACCTGCTTGGGAAAGGAGAAAATTCAGCCCTACAGTAGGCCACCTCTAAGAATTTATGTAAGACATGTGAGACAGTCTTGGAGGTCACTATGAGGCTCACGGAACAAAGAAACAGGCAAGGCTACCAAAACCAAAACCAAACTTCTGCCATAATTTTGTTCTTTTCTGTCTTTGATTTCCAGTATTGGCAGTGCATTTTTATCCTGCTTGTTGTATAAAGGGAAAGAACACACTAGAGTTCTCTTTTGCATCATTAATCTGTAGACTAAATTATATTGTTTATATTCCTTCTGCCTCTTCAAATCCATTCTGGTTAATAAAATTTCACACTTTATTTCACACCTTTTTGGACTGTCATATATGAACAACATTCAAGCTATTCTTAGGATAAAGGAAAAGGTAATAACACTAACACAGCAGGCCCAAAATTAGGGCAATGAAGGCCTTTAAGTCATAGCTACCCATAAGAAACTTCAATCCTGTTACAGGCAAGCCAGGCTTCTGATCATTATTTGTGGCATTGTCAGATCTGCTACTCAGGTAGCAGATGTCTCCTAGAATTTTACTGCTTATATTAAAATACTTACAAGAGAATTAATGACTTAGTAATGTCTAGCATCACTTTCTTAAGGAAGACACAACCTCAGAAATGCCTTTGTGTTTCTTCTGGTCAGATTTTGTATGTAGTTCTTAGTTTGAAAAAAGTTGGTGTCTAATTCTTGTTTACATTAATTTATAAGTCTCACCTCTTGTGACTGTTAAGGTTCTTTCAGTACCCAAGCCCATCTTAATCTTGACTTACTGTGAGTAATGATTTCCAGATTTAGCTGCATTTAAGTCACAATTGCAAAGGTTACTCTCTTGGAGTCAGTCACATGGATACCATCAAGGAACAAAAGAATTTCTGAAGCAGCATATTAAGTGCTATGTTCATAGGAAGTAACTATATAACCATAGTCACAATTTCTTTGCAACAACAGCAACCAAAAAGAAGCAAAACAAAACAAAAAACAAACAAACAAAAAAAAACCCAACTAAACAAAAACCAACCAAACAAACCAACAAACCAAACAAAAAACCAAAAAAAAACAAAATTAATTTTTTTTTTTAAGTGGTGGAACCAATAGAATCATGTCCCTTTCCTTTCCACAATCTCACTAGAACTCCCTATCCTATGCTTACTTAGCTTTTGCTCTTTCATCTAAGACTATCATGGGAGGTTATCACTCAACATCTGCAATTATTAGGTGAAAATGTAAACACCACATCCCTTTTCACACCTTACTTCCCACTTCTCCAATCTGTCTAAACTTCATAGCCAAATTTCTTCCTTCCCTCCCTCCCTTTTATCTCAATTAACTGATTTTCATCTCTAATTCTTCTCCCTTTTTTGGCAGCAAATACAGGTTTCCTTTTCCCACACGCCAACATCTCCATCTCTCCTACACTTCACTTTTGACCCTTAACATATTTTCATGTCTTGCCCTATTTTTTTTCTGATATAAGCAGCCACTTTTTTTAAAAAATAGCCCTAATCTACTTCTCATTTTCCCACCATGAGCAGCTTTTCATATTTTTCCTCCCTACACAGTTTTAAACAGCTGCCTTTGCAAAGCAAGCTTTTTTCTTTCTGTTCAGTTGTTTGTTGGTTTTGTTTTTAATTCAGTGTTTTTGTCTCTCATTTAAGTTTCTATCTTCTTGCTGTGTTGTTGTAGAAATAAAATAATATAAATTAAGTCACAACTGATAATGGATAAAACCTCATAGTCTCCAATGTGTGCTTACATATGTGTCATGTAAATATGTAATCTCTCTGTAGTGCTGCTCTAAACATTTTTCTGTCATTACACACTGTTTGTAGAACTCAGGTTGCTGATTTTTCTCACTGAGTTTTCTCTTTCTCTTTTATCTGCCTCTTTGTTCTTGTTGGCCACATTGGAATGTCTAAAGTACCTCCTACACAATTAGCACCCAAGGCAGATAATTTCATGACTAGTGATTTGGAAGAGCTATGGGGAAGCCAGCTAACCCAGTCAGAAAGGCTTACTGAGAGTGGTTTTTCTGAGCCTCATTTTCACTGGAAGTAAAAAGTTAATGTAGCATTAGCCGGTTATGATGTTAACAGCTGTACACTTGACAGCATGCAGGCTGGCATACTGGGAAGGGCAGAAAATGTACACAACACATGGAACATCTCTAGTTCCTTAGTAAGCTGTCCCAATTATCCACCAGTACCTACCCTTGTCCTCCACTACCCATGTGTCTTCAAAAGTTTTGTTTCAGCACTGCTCACAGAACTAAGATGTGGATTTTTTGTTAGTGTCGTCTGTATGAAATTTTATTCTAAGAGGTTTTTAATTGGTAGCTTGAATTACATGAGAAAAAAAAACTACATTTCATAATGCTCTGGATTATGCTCAGTTGAAATATCTCCAAGAATAATGACAGATATTTCTAGTAATGTATCTTATTCAATAATTTCAGCAGAAAGGATAAAATTTTACATAACTAATGAAATTTGAATGGTTGCTGCTTTCTCATTATTTAGCAATCAGATTTTGAAGTTCAGAAGGAATATTTACCTATTTTTTCTCTTTCTTCCTTAAAACCAGACAAACCCACACAACACAAAGAAGGTTTTTATAAGTAACATTATGAGAAGTGAGTGTAAAATATACTGCGAATGGCAAACTTGGTTTATAAGACAGGGTGGCATTTTTATATTCACTAAGTCTTGGTTTTACTAGACATGCAATCTTTCTAACATATAAAAGTCTGCAGGGGTATCTGAGAGTATATATCAACACTAAGTAGCTCTTACACTTTATAGTACCATAAATGTAAAAGCACTACCATTACACTTGAGAGTTACTTGCTTTTGTACAGCAATGACTACACAGGAATTAAATAACATTGAGAAAATAAACAAAGTGATTGTACAACAAAATACAATAAACTTGATTTATTCTGTGAAAGCAAAAAATTAATGCCTAAGGCCTTTTTTCCTTCCTCACTTTGCTTATATTAAGGTCCAAATTACTGTGCTTCAGAGACATCCCAGCCTCATCTCCTGTTACATGGACTGTATCAGGTCCCCTGTGGTGAGAGAGAATTCAGAGTTAAGCAAAGGTGATAATGAGATCTTGACATAAGTGTTTTGAGAGTATTTGTTTGACACTACTGGCAAGATCTAGGGTATATGTGCAGTACTTGCGAGTCCAAGCATACAGTGTGCAACCTTTCCACCACTAACCTTTCTGTGATTCAGTGGATGGACAGGGAAAGGAGACATGTAGGTATGTAAGAGGATGTAGGTATGATTAAAGTACAGAAACAAGTGGCACAGCCTCTTGGCATAATCAAATATATTTCAAATTCCTTAGTTTTTGATTTCTGAAGCCATGTGGAGGATCCCTCTGATGCATGTGAGATAAATGTGCCTTGATGATAGACTAATGGCCCATCTCCTGTTACTAACTATAGGAGAACAAAAGATTCACAGAATGTCTAGGTTGGAAGAAACCTTCAAGATCATGGAGTCCAAAGCATGCCCTAACATCTCAACTAGATCATGGCACCAAGTGCCAAATCCAGCCTTTTTGTAAACACATCCAAGGATGGTGACTCCACCACATCCCCGGGCAGACCATTCCAGTACTTTAGCACTCTTTCTGTGAAAAACTTTTTCCTAATAGCCAATCTGTATTT
>VYZQ01023196.1:2301-16387 GCA_013400655.1 Mystacornis crossleyi | reverse complement strand
TGTGAGTCAGACAAAAGCAAAATCTGCTGTTTTCCACAGAACAATGAAGCTGTTTTGAGGAATTATGTTAAAGAAAACAACACACAAGCAACTCGAAGATTACATTTAGGACAATATCCTCATGGCACCTTTAATTGAGTTTCTATTAAAGCTTTTAGTAAAGAACACAAAACCAACATTTTCGGTTGCATATTCCAGTGCAGACACACTGAGAATTTTAGTGCAGAGGTAAGGGATCTGATTTCTGGCAGAGAGCTGGTAGAAGTCCAGCTTTCCCCACGCTTTAAAAGGGATCACTGCCTTAAAAGGGGTGGGGCCAGAGGGCTGAAGCAAAGGGCAAGGTAGAGTGCAACTGCCTCTTGCAAGTATTCAATAAAGGACTCGCATAGAAATGTAAGCTTAAAATAATGGTACAATCTCGGTGAAGTTTTTTGGATAACATTTGCACTTAGGATCAAAAGAGTATCTCCCTCAATGATTTTTTAAGTATGTGCCTGTAACAGCAAGATTATCAACGTATGAAATATTTAAGTTCTACTGAGTTCCAAAGAGACACCAGATCACTATTTATTAAAATGGGAAAGAATTAGAAATAAATTGACTCTTTTGAGATATATAATCCATGCACTTATTCCATCTGGGAGACAGGAAGCACTTCACCTAGCTGCAAGGACTGCTAAATGAAAGGCTGAATGCAAACTGATGCCCTCCACAGAAGCTAATGCAAGCCCCATCTACACTCAGTTCTTCTCAATGTGTAATTGAAAGGGAAATGCTGCAAGGATGAAGGGAAAGGAAGTAAGAGATGGATGTGAAATGCACATATCCAAAGCTACCTTGTTAATGAAAGCAGTGAGAAAAGCCACCTTTGAGTAGCTGAGCAGGAGTACTACAGGCTCAAAATGTGTCATCACTGGGCATATAAATGCCCAGTTTCAATTCCCTTTGTCAGGTATCCTGGGAAAGGGGAGGTGCTTTGACCAAGGCTCCTGGTTTGAATTGGAAGGGTGAGATATCACTGAGCCCTCAGAAGAGGTACAGAAATAACTGACAGATGTACTTCGGACAAATTACTGGATAAAGCCAGGTTCTTCAAAGCCAGATTCTTCTTCTCAATATCCCGGCCCTGAATTAACACCAGATATATTACTGAGTCTACTCAAATAAAATTTCTCTCCAGTGTCAATTTTCTTTTGACAATGAGAACATCTCTCAGAGTGGAGAAAATGAGTCTTGCATCTAACAAAAGCCATTCTGTATCCAAGCTGGGGGTAGCAAAATCCAGATGCAGGATCTGGACTGAATCCTGCCTCTGGAGACAAAACAAGTAGACAAGATGCTCCACTCAAAACTGAAGCAAATCCAAAACGTGAACTTTTCGAGCTAGGTAAGGATTAACATTGTCTTCAGGTGGAAAGGCACTGGCAGAAGGGCATCCAGGCCGAGGCACTTCCACCCAGCAGGCATCTGGCAGGAAGCTCAAGCTCCATCTCACTCTGAGTGTGGCTATGAAAGCAAGTCACACATAGTGCTCCAGCAACTGCCCGGCGTGCTGAAGTTTGGCAAGCACAAAGCACGTGGCACTCCCTTAATCATTAACACGCAACGTTACAATGCAGTTGTCAAACATCATTTGCACATAATGTCTCCGAATATACAGGAAGAAACTCTGCAGGCCACGCTGACAGGTTCAAGGTTCAGACAGGTTCCTACCTGTGAGCACGAAGTTCAGCAGGAAATCCTACTTCAAAGAGACCAATCAGCCACTGGAATAATCTCCCCAGGGAATCTGGGGGTTCCTCAACACTGGACACTTCACATTCAGCTGGACAGGGTGCTAGGGCATCTTTCCTAGATCGTGCTTTTGCCAGACAAGGTTGAACCAAATGATCTGTGGGGTCCCTTCCAACCTGGTACTCTATGCTTCTATCCCAGGACAGAGACATCCTGCACCACCACGGGAGCAAGTGAAGGAAAAGGAAGGACTGGGACATCCAGAGAAACACAGAGAAGACTCATTCATGATACAGAGCATCTGTGGCATATCTCCAAAGGCAGGGTGCTCTTGGAAGCGGAGGTGCAAAAGCCACAAATCTAAAACTTACATTTGGCATTGAGGATGCCAGGCACAGGCAACGGTGCATCGCAGGAAAGAGACACGTGCACTCACAGGAAAGGGTGATCCTTCCTCAAAACACAAACCCCCTGTTCTCGAACGCCGTGCAGAGCTTCCACACAGAAACAGCCCTGCCTGAGGATGAGTGTGGCCCCAGGAAACCTGTCAGACTATTGCTGACGGCTGTAAAATGAGATGTTTTGTAAGATCAGAGTGAATTTGTAGCAGGTCTGCTCCTGTGGACCCACCAAATGCTCATCAAGACACAGGAAAAACAGAACCTCTGGGTCCTAACAGAAGCAACACTTGTGATTGCATGGCACTGAACAGCTTCCAGCCAGGAAGTTCCCCCCTGAAGTGGGTGAATTAGGAGTGTCAAAGGGAGGGATAAAGCAGCACGACAAGGCAAGAATGCTTGAGGCTTTTCAATCACACACCAAGGCAGGTGCTGCTTGGAGCTGAGAGGCTGCAGCAGTTGCATTTGTGATTTCACTCCAGAACCCAGGACAGCTGGGGCTGGTGTGGTGTCAAAATGGACTGAGGTGCCAAATGAAAACAGAAATTATTGATGATTTTTCAAATCTGTGACAACAAAAGCTGAGGGTTTATATACACCAGCATTAGGAAATTCGGAAGTTCCGGAATATGCCACAGAAGCAATAACCAAAAATGGCCATATTGATGGTCACATACCTTACCTGTTGTTTTAAGGCTTAAACGAATGCAAACAGAAACCAAAATACTCACCTTGACTTGCAATTAAATTAAAATGATAACAGTTCAGGATTTTGTAACAAATTAGCTACACAATACTTTTCCTTTCATGTCATTAAAATTATTGTGAAGAAAACAAAGTGACCCACATTTGTAAAATCAAGTAATACAGTGAAAATTAATTCGCACACTACCAAAAAAAAGTGAAAGTGGCTCAACATTTTCCATTAACACTCCCCAAATTGATGTGATGCACTTCACAATGAAATAAAGGCAGTAAAAGTCCTAGAGCCAGGAACTCTGCCTAACAGACCACCTGAAAACAATGACTGGTATGCACATTCCCACCGTGAGGCGTTTAGAGGAATAAACACCCCAGTTCCCAGGGAAGGTGGAAGAAGCTTTTTAACCTCCACTTGAGCAAGACTGAAGAACTTGCCTCTCCAAGGCACCAGCCCCTCAAGAGGCCCTGTGTTCTAAGTTGGTGTTAAGTGGAAGAATGGCAGTGCCTGAGGTCTTTCGGAATTAATCCTGATTAAAAAGACTGTGACACGTTTCACACCACCATCATGGTTACCTAGGGAGAAGGTTCTTGGACTCCAGCAGTCCTTTGGACCGTGCTGGTCACAGAAACAAACAAGGTGCTCCCTGTGAAGTCTCATCCTGCAAGTAAAGACAGCTGCAGGGCCCGTAACACCCAGGGCATCCAGAGCTGCTTCAGCTGCAGCACTTGCAGTTTAGGACAAGAAAAGCAGAGGCAGTGTTGGGGAGTGGTGCTGCTATTTTTCACCCTTACTTAAAAGTCTACTAAGAGCTTTAAAAGTCATCTTAAAGAATCAAGAGAGTCTGCTATAAATGCTTGAATCATTGCAATTCTTCTAGCTGAGGCAATTACTACCAAAAAAAGACTATTTCCACAGAAAAATGAAGATCAGATTGCCAAAGACACAAGAACCATCCCATCAAAAGCTTAAAAGGAAAACTTCTAATCCTACAGGTGACAGAAGAGTCTTCACAAAGATGCTATAGATGCACTGCATTTCTACTGAACTGCAGACTTCCTTCAGTTGTAAGGGACAGACCTAAACCATCAGGCAGGCAAGCTGAAACAGGACACTGATGTAAATCGCACCAACCACAAACCTCCACTGCTATGAAAAGAAATTCTTCTAAGAGGATTCCTCCCTGTTATTAATCAGGACACGTATGACTTGGAACTAGAAGGAAAACTCAATCCCCTGCTGTATCTAACATCTATACTGTAAGATTAAATGAGGCCAGGAATCCGCTGCAAAGTTAAAATTTCCCATCTGAATGCGAAGATAAGGCATTGTGGTCCGTCTCCTCCACAGCAGAAACTACAAAAGGACCTGAAAGCAAAATTGTACAGGCTTTGCTGGGGACAAAAGCATCAGAAGTGCCTTGTTTCCTCCTGCTTTAAGTGGAGAAAGACAGGCTGTGGCTCCGAGTACAGGATGAGAGAAACCAGCAGAGATCTCCAAATTGCCACCTCTGGAACAGACAAACTGATGTTTCTCCCTGTCCTCTGAATTACAGATTAAATCTGTCTACTCCTGCTCCGAATCTGAAATGCAGCCAGGGATCTCTCTCACTGCCTCAGCCTTCAGCAGCTGAGGTTTAAGCCAAGCTATTCTGAGCTCGTGGGAAGGTGAGGCCAGGTAGTTTAAAATAAAGCATGCCAACAATGCTGAACAGAGTGTTGAGACAAAAGAGGATGGATAAATAACTGATCTGAGCCTGAGCTCCCTGATGTGAATGCTACATTGCATCATAAGCCCTTGGGCCTTCACATCCCCTATGCAGGCCAGGAGAGCACATCCACACCCGTGTGTTTCAGTAATGCAGCAGACAGAGGGGGCATTCTGGCCGATGTTACGCAGGAACTTCAAGGAGAGGACTGTTAGAAGTCACTCCTCAAAGAGACCCCCAGAATTCATTACACACGTACCCAGATGGTGTCCTCACGTGCAGTGTCACAAACACATGCACCACCATTTCCCACTGGCTGGACAGACTCAGCTCTCGGCCAGTCACTGCGTGGGCACCTGCTCTGCAGGACTCAGTGCTCAGAGGGGTACACGGGCAGTGCCCAGGCACAGGAGCAGGATGTGGCACAGCCCCTGCTAAACTCACAGCAAGGGCCGGGAGTTCAGGACAGTCAGGTTAGACTCTGAGAGCGATTCTGCAGCCCAGTGCATTTAATCTCTGCAAAGTGACTGGCTAGCCTACTCAGTCATGTACTCGGTAGAACAGTGTACAGAAGTGAAGGGCCTACTTGAAAAGCAGTGTTTTAGAATGGAACGACTTGGATTGAAAGGAAATCTTAACTAGTTCCAAGTTTTTTAGAGAGTGAAGGTATCCCCAAAACATTATGGTTCTCTGTGAACTGAAGAGGTATTTGCTAAAAAAGGCAGTTTTTCAAATGAGCACCACCTTCTTACAGAGGTCTCAAATCTGCAGAGAATGTCTTTCTTTGGAAGTCAATCTGGAAAATCCTCTTGTAGCAGTGTATCCTTCTGATAAAAGTTCAAGTCCATTCTGTGACACTCAGCAGAAAGCTTTTTAAAATACACACCTATATTTAATGGAGTATATTCTATGCAGCTCTGTAACAGGACCATGCAGCACAAAGTGAAGTCCCTTTTCAAAAGAGGTCAGTAGGTTTATGGCAGATGTGCCACTGTAGCTGTGATGGCCTAAGGACATCAGCAAATCAGCATTTGCAAGAAGAGATCAAATCTTATTAGACGATAATATTTTCGTTAGAAAAAAATCCCAGCCACAAAAACCAGAAGAGCCTTTGGGCTACCATTCTTCACGTCTGTAACAGAAATGAAAATCATCTAAGCTAAATCTCAGCTGAGAAAAACATCTCTGAACTTAACTACATCTTTTAATCTGTGTCACATCTGACCATAAAGGTAGGTAGTACCTGTGAAGGAAACAAAAACCGCAGTAATGAAGAGCTGGGGGGGAATGTTGGAGCTGTACCTCCTGTAAGAACCAGGCAACTCGCCTGAGGGAAGTGGCTGCGTTAGCAACGTGGTTTGCTAAAGCAATGCAATTACCAAGTCCCTGGCTTTTAACATCAAATAATGCTGTCAATTCAATTGCCTAGATTAGCCTTTCCAAGGTGTTTGCATTTCTCCTCTAGGATATTAGACACTGAGTGGCTTTTTGCTTTCGGGGCATTTTTTTTGTAGAAGAACCAAGGGAGAAATTTATCATGAAGTAAAATGGAACAGGCACCTGAGAGAGGCTTTGCAATCTCCAGCCTTAGTGGTTTCCAAAACCAAACTGGAAAAGCCATGAGCAATGTTGTCTGATCCCAAAGTTGACCCCACTCTGACTTGGAGGTTGCAATGAGACCTCCTGAGCCCCATTCCATAAACGACCACATTGTTTTTCCTCTCTGAAACTCTTCCAGTCCTAATAAACACTTCCTCGAGATTTTGGGATGGAGGTCAAAACAGAAAGAGAAATTAGAACTGAGCAAATTCTTCCAAATTTTGACAAACTACAGTTTTATAAAGGACACTCTGTTTGTTTCATTCTCTATTTTCTTCCTCTAAGACTTAAGACTGGGTTTGGGGTTTTTTGACTCCTCTGAAGCATTAGGATGAAGTTTCCACAGAATCAAGCCTGATAACTCTAAGGTCTTGCTCCTCAGCAGCAGCAGTCAGCTCACAGCCCATCACTTTGGGAATGCAGCAATGGCTGCTCCCTCTGCACGTTCATCACTTGGCAATCACATACACCTCATCAGCCTGAAGTTGTTGGAAGCAAAATCAGCAATTCCTCCCATAGAAACCTGATAGCAGGACCAGCAGAGTGCTTCAGCAAATGTTGCCATAGGAGTTACTAAAAAACTGAAGCTTACTGAAAGCTAACTGAAGTTACTAAAAAACATCTCAGAGGGATGAGAAATGCTTTTTGTAACAGCCACCTTTCCCTTCCAGTGAGGGTGTGCTGGGTACCCCTAGTGTTGCTGTCACTTGAATTCCTATATTGTGGCAGCATTCTGGGGTTAGCAACCAGGTTGCACCAGCCTGCTTTTTTTAATTAGAGCTACAAAACCCCATAGATTTACGAATGAAATATTCGTAAGATAATTTTTCATTTTATCCTTTGCTTACAAGCTATGTACAAAGATTAGCTGCTCTCTTTAAATGCTTCCTTAAGGCTTGCTCTGAAGAGGCTCCATGTTCATGAACAAATCCGTTTATCTGATGGAGAATATATGTATCATAGGAAAGTGTTCAAAAACTTTCAAAAACTTTCAAAAAGGAAGACAGTGTGGCCAGAAAAGAACAGGATTTAAAACGCTGGCACCCTGAGTAAGTCCAGAAACTGTGATGCCAATTGAAAACCAACAGTAAATAGGAATTTGCTTCAGCTTGGCCAGCATGCCTGAGAGGAACACACGGTTCTGTCCATTCTTACAGCCTCACCAGCCCATGGTTCAGGAGAGAAGCCTTAGGATCAAAGCCCTCAGGGTTAAAAAAAATCACCTCAATCTACTAGTGCTGTATATAGAGAGAGAGAGTGAGAGAGAGAGATATAGGAACATTCATATTGTGAGTTTATTCACAGAGCAGCACCAAGAGGTGAATCAAACTCATTAATAACAAACACACAGAAGTTCCCACCAAGTCTTACTCCACACTGGGTACTTCAAGTGATACAGCCGAGAGAACTGAACTGATTATCTTCAAGAACCAAGATGCAGGACAACATGACACACAGAACTTTCCCTTTATTTTCCAGTAAATTGGCTATTTTATAAAATAAATGCAAATAAAAGAGAAAGCCTCCTTAATGGCCTCTGTAACAGAGAGCTGTTTGTGTATGTTCCTACAGATAGGCCAGCAGAGACAAAGACAACAATATCACCTGCTGCACTAGGCCAGAGGATAGCTCCCAGTCCATGAGTAGAATGCAGTGTATGTCAATCGCATGAATTTTTTAATGTCTTAATAGATTTTTCTCAGGCATCGAGTAAATACCATGCTGCAATTCTTCCATTCACATTAAGAGATAATCAGTAATAAAAGGATGGCTCAAATGTCATTTGTCACTTAAAGTCCATTACAACTTTCAAGAAGAAAGTGGTTGTACTTACTGAGGTTATTCTCATATCTGGAAGAATGTTGTAAAGACAATAATAACAAAACTGTATTGTTCATGAAAGCAGCTAGCAAAAAAAAAATTAATAGCTATTATGAGATCATTTTTATGTCCTTTTTTAAACACTCCAAACATTGTTTGCACATCAATTGATAAATATTTCATACTACAAGTCTTCATAAAGTCTGACATAGGACTCATTAAAAGCCTATTTATGTGACCACAAGATGATCAGATGAAAAAGAGTCTGCAGTCAATTTTAAATAGATGCATAACAAAACAAAAATAAATTACACATACTGGAGGCCTGCCGGGACGGCCCCTTTTTCTTTTTCCTTTGACTTCTGCTTCTTCAAGCTCACTGCCAGCATCTGAATGTGCAGTAGTTTCGTTTGTAGAATCCCTAGGGGGGAAAAACACTAGATAAATTCAAATGATTTGAAATCAACAAGTAATCTGTAACTGACTGATTAAATACTTAGTCCTGAGCCAGAAAACAAATAAACAACAAAAAAAGTCAGCATTAAAAGGCTTTCCCCATTTATTCTGCAAACTAAGGAACCAAACATCGTTAGCCCTGGCAAAAGGCCTTACCTTTTCACCAGCTTCAATGTCACTTTATTGACCAAAGTTCTTTAAATTCACAGCTTCATTTGGAACCACGTTACCCTTCAAAGCTGGCGGAATTAACCAGCACGTGCTCAGCTCACCAATCCCACAATGCATTCAATGCATTCACTGCTAGGAACTCCCTTCTCCTCTCTGGAGCTGCTTCTGAGCTGCTCTCAAGGCGCCAGGGGCAGCGTGAGGCCAGTGCAGCTGGCTGCTCAGCAGCGCAGCCACCCGGGTCCCACACAGCTGACCCCGCGCTCTCAGCCGCACCCCACGGCACGCGGCCCGGGCAGCTCTTCACAAAGAGGCTTCGTGCTGCCTGGGAGGCCCAGACCCCCAAACTCCCTTTGATCTGAAGACATTTGTAATTTTTGCACTTAGAAAAATATTTTCACCCGTACAGCGGAAAACCCTTGACACTGCTCAACTCCCGTTAGCAGAGAAGCCCAAACAATAATTTCTCATTTGTTGCCATTTCAGATTTAGGACCACGATAAGAAAAAAAAATCCCCCCAATTTTCACCATCCCTCCCAGCCAGAGGCACAGGTATTTCTCTGCCTTCCAAAAAGACATGGCTGCTTGAAGAAACTCAGATTGTAATGGATCTTTTGAAACATAAGATCTTGCCCAAGAGCAGCTCACATGCAAAACCATACCTGTTACTGATGGCCTTTATTTTTACTCTGCAAGACCACCAGTGCACCAGACCTCTATAAATTTTCATTTACAACTAATGATGTCCTAGATTACTCAAGGATGGGTCAAGTGCAGTCGTAATCATAGACTTCTTTAAATCCAGAATCATTTCCTGGAAGTGAAAGGATTTCAGCTGCTGTATGACTTGTGCAAAGGGAAGGTGAAAACCAGACCTATTCCATATTTGCAGAGCCTCAAACATAAAAGGCAGCATTAGTGATCAGTTCTAGAGATACTGAGAAGCTCCAGCAAGCTGAGATCTACACAAATCTTCCACACTGTCTGGGGGTTATTTTGTATTTTGCTCTATAGATCAGGACTATTTCACAAATTTGTCATATCACCAAGAAAGCTATTTAATAATGCAGAAAGATATCACTGTATCAGAACTCGGAATGTTCTCCTACTCCTCTTTACTGAAATTACTGTATTGTCTAGGTCTGCTCTCACTAATATTTCTAATATTAAGACACTTTTCCAACCTTTTCCTATCTGCAAGCACAAAAGCACGAAGGGGTCCACAGAACCCTTTACAAAAGCCAGAATGCAGGAGAACGTATATGAATCTCTTTTTCTGAAAGGAACTTCAGTGCATGATCTCTAAATACTTTATACATTCCAGAATATCAGGCACCCTAGATGAAAAAACACTATTCAAGGGCATTTGAGTTCACAGCTTACATGCTTGTAATGCAGTACCTCTACAAAATATGGAAAATGCAGATTTGTTGTGATACAATTAGAAAGCAGCCTTTTCACTTCATAAAATACGAAAAAAACACCCATTAGTATCAAGCTACGAATTTGGAAAAACACCCCAAAATGTAAAAAGCCTAAAATCAAATAAAAGATACCCCACATGGAGTTCAAAACTGTTTGGTAAAATAGGGCCACACCAGAGAAAAGCAATGCAGGAAATACAGCTGAAAACTTTTGTTTATGCAGATGGATGTACCCAGCCTTTACTCAAAGACCTCATGACACTGCAAGTCAATTTGAAAAAAATGCACATTGCCTCAGAATGGCAATTTTAATAGATTTTGAATACAGAACTAAGGAACCCCATAAAAATATCTGCTGCCTTCTGTTGCTGGAGAGAAATTAAAACCATTCTCTATTGCTCTCTCTAAAAAAACCCCGAAAGCTTTTCTCTCTGGTCTGCTAAGATCCCTACTGGAAAAGTTTCAGGCATGGTGTGTCTGTCTAAACAATACCCCCATTCCTGGGGAAACGCTGTGCTTTGCTAGCTTATAAACCTGCACCCCTAGGATCATCAGGATAAAAATTTCTCTCTATTAAAAACAGATTCAGCAATCCTCCTACGCAAACGGCTCAAATCCTTCCCTTGTAACACCAGAGTTATATAAATAAATTAAACTCTACTACTATTTCACATGCACCTACTCCACGGAGAATTCGACTTTCCCATGCAGCCTCAGTCCAGTCTAGCAAAACCTCCAGATAAATTTGTCTGTTTAGTTCTGGAAATGTCAAATGTTTCCAAACACTGCATATGGAAGGAACAGTTAAGTTATTAACCACCTTCTATTCTTTGCCTTAAATAGACTGTTGTCTTAAACCTGATCCTCTTAATATTCTCTGGTAAAACTTCTCTGATTTGCTGGAAGCCTCTTTGGCCCTTTCCCTTTTTGGGAAAAGCTCAATAAACCAGTACTAAGGGTGAGATTCACCTAATCTAAATTTGAGACATACGCAATGCAGAACAGAAAATCTTAATATACATGATACCTCACACTAAGATCAGTGTCCAAAACTGGTCAGACAGTTTAGGTCTTATAAATTTGTTTTCTCTCCACTGATGGTAAGGTGATCAAGACAAGCAGCTCAAATGTAAATGTTTCAAATTAAACAAGATGAATCTCACCCTAACAACGTGTGAGGAAGAAAGGAAACTTCTTCAGCAAAGAATATACAGAAGGAGCAAGGGGAAAACATAAAAAACTGGGTTCCCTTCAGTCCTCACATTACTTGGAGTAGGGAGACAGGATCAAGGACAACCTCCAGTCCTTAGCTGGTTTCATATTAAAAGAAAGATCATTTCAAGCAGCAAGGAATTCTGTTTGAATCATGCAACTCCTGCACAAAAAGGCCCTTCCAGTGTGGCCACGAGCCCCTCCAGTTTGGGAGGTGGTGCCTCTTGCTTCTCTCCCAGCCTCTCAGTGGCTCTGGCCACACACACGTGCCCCTTCTCCTCTTATTTCTGAACTCGGAGCAGCAGTGCAGCATCTCCTGACTGCCAGTTCTGGCCGTTTGCAACACTCCCTGAGAGAGGCAGCTGGCCAGCATCCATCGCCCTCGCTCCCTACACATCCCGCAGCACTGCTAAGAACTAATTTATCTGGTGGCAGTTATCCACATCTTAACAGGCCAGAATTATCCGACCCTCATTCCACGTGTGTGTGACTGGGCACCTGAGGGGGAAACTGTGGCTTAGTCATAATTTATCTTCCCTGAAGCTGTTGTGAGGGAAGATAACCTGGGCCTAAGGAAACCTGCCTCATCTGAGGAGAGGTGGCAGTGCCTAAAGCTAAACCTTTTCTCTCTTAAAACTCCTTTGACACGACAGGGACGTGAGAGAATTTGACAGAGGTGGGGGGGACCTACAAGACTGGGGTGAGCAGAGAAAGGAGACAAGTGATAACCACTTTCCAGGGCCCAGGTTTACTCTGCTTTGCCTTCTGGTTTCTGCGGTGACTAAAGCATCCTAAAGAAGCGACAGTAACTGCAGGATCCCTTCTAAAAACTCCAGATATTCTTCTGGAGTTATAATTACTAATCCTTGAAACTATCCCTGTTAATGAAGAATTAACAGATTACTGGGCAGCCCGTTACCAGGTCATGCTTCTGAAAAACATGTTTCCATTAACACAGTAAATTTCACATCTCTGTAAAACAAACTAAAACAAATTTACCTTTCTTCTACTATTCCACAAGCCCTAGCTATAGAGTTTATATACCATGTTCCTTTAAAAACATATCACAGCAAAAACCTGTGTTTATGTATCAGGTTTTGTAAAAAAAAGAAACCAAAACACTTCTATGAGCTTGTATCACTGTTGTTGAGGGGCTCGACATTCTGGCAGAGATAAATTCAGTAATTGCTATCACCAGATTCAGCCTTGTGAAAAAAGCATTCATGAAGAAAAATGGCTAAATGCACAGGCTCATGAATCATGGATGAATCAGTTCTCATGGTTGATCTTCAAAAATCTAAAGAGCAAACATGAGTCATGTCGTTGAGAGAAGACTCATAGCTGTCCATCACACAGGTCAAATACACCAGATGTTTTCTCCAAACATCTGAAACACCAGTAAGTGAAATCCTGTCTTCACTGTATTCTGAAGCCACTTCTATGAATCTAGAAAGGTTAAAGATTTGCCTTTCATGTTCCCTCAACAAAGAATTTGGGAGGGAATATATGATATGGTCCTAAGCAACGTATATTAGCATACCAAATTGGCTTTAAGATTGTTTGTTTAAAGAGGGTAGCCAGAAAGATTAGAAAATATTACAAAAAAAGAAGTAGAAATTAAGCACAGGAAAGGGAGATTAGAATAATCCTTCAAATAATTAATTTAAAAGCTACAAAGGAAACCTTGGCTTTCTGTGTGGAACTGCACTGTGTCCTCCCAAGTCTGTAAATATGTGAAACTAGTACCCCCTAGCACAAAAATTGCTTAAGGTTTCCTCACCCTTACCAAGTGCTCTTCCTGATGAAAGCCTGGCTGGGACCTTCTGATTTAGAACTTATCACTTTCTTGGATACTTCATCCACACCAGCCAATGTTCTGAGCCCTCAGGAGAGTACCAAAACCTTTATGTGCAAATCATGCTGAGTTCTTTGTAAAATGAAAGACCTCCTCTTGTTCATAAGAAATCAAAACCACATGCATTGTTGAGGGGGACGTCTCACCAACATTTCACAGAGTAGCATTAAATGATTCCAAACTTTACCAGAAAAGACAACATTCATGTTTTCTTTCGCTCTTTAATTTGCTTAATATTGGTGGCTCTGATTAAAGAATATGCCGGTATATTTAACATCCCTCAGGTTTTTCAGCTGGTGTGTAGAGTTACCAAATCCATTAATATGTACTTTTTAACCTTAAACTCTGTGATACTCCACTCACTTTTTAAGTCTATCTGGGTTCTTGAAGTAGGAATGGGAATATCTCTTTCCTACCACTACCATCACAGAATCTCCTAGCTTTTTATTCTTGGCATATTTCACAAACATTCCCTCACTTCTTGAATGTGGCAAATCCAGGAAATATGAACCAATAAAGTGTTCTTCCACAACTAATCCCTGAGCTAACAAGAACCCCCTCAGGCTGACACTTCCCCTCAGTGCTGCCCATCAAGGTCTTCCCCAGCTTTAGCCTGTACTCACCCACAACTAAATTTTTTAAAGAGGCTTTAAAAATACAAGAGAAAACTATAAACGCAAAGCATGTTATTATTAAGGTCAGACAAATTTCTTTTCAGTTGTCCAATCATTCCGTTTCTTAAATAACAGGACTTGAAATCTTAGCTTAGAACCCCACTCAACCCTGATAAACTGAGGTTGCTTCACATCTTGAGGTAAAAAAAAAAAAATTAGAAAACATTCCAAGCAAAAATAAATTAACATCAGACAGTTACCAAACGTACCTGGTGCAGGTGCCTGGCACTGGCAGCAGGGTGGTCACAGAGAGGGCTCTGTGAGGGAAGGGGCCCTGTGAGGGGGCAGTGGGGGGCTCTGTGAGGGAAGGGGCCCTGTGAGGGGGCAGTGTGGGGC
>VYZQ01023194.1:64784-79126 GCA_013400655.1 Mystacornis crossleyi | reverse complement strand
AATAAAGCATAGATGCATGTAAAGTTAAAAAGTAAGAACGAATTTATCAATTTGCAAACAAATTCAGCCTCAAATATATCGAAACAATACAATGAAAAATTACACCAATGTCCATAAACAACACATGACAAAGCCAACTCTACACACATTGGTTTGGCTGTCTTAAAGTTACCTGAGGGACTATTGTGCCAAATTACAGGCTGCAAGAAGAATAAAGAGAACAAACCTAAAGGAAATCCTAAGCCAAACCACGTGAAATAATCTAACAAAAAACACACCAAACAAAATTTCTTTAAAAAGGAAAGTAAAAAAAAAAAAAAAAAATCAATCAAGAAGGAAGTTTTAGATTAATTAATAATATTATATAAGTTCTGGCTTAAATACAGAACTTACAGAGAGCAAGTAGAAAAGCCATTTTCTCCTAAACTATACCACTGGCAAATACTAATCAATATTCTCTCTTCTCTTGTAGAATCTTCCCATTCTATGAGGTATGATGTTGAAAACACTGTTCCTGCTTTTAAACAGTGCATCGTTCTGTGAATTCTGATTTTCTGAGTAGTGGATCAGCTGCTAAGGATATGTATCTGAGACTGCAACCTTATCTTTCACATTTCTGCTCTTTTGAACACTTTATGGTCTCCATGCTGCTATTATCACTGGAAAATAGTAAATTATATATTCATGAGATTGAGTTATGTTAAATATGCATGGTAGAGAAGAAAAGAAACATTTTTTTAAATGTCAGAACATACTGTACATGTTCAGTATGCAGGTTTTATAACAAAGGGTATCTATTGCTACCTGTCTCACCTGTATGACATACTTTTGAGTAGTGATCACATTCTGACCTTCTTGATTTGAAGTTGTGAATTTACGCAGTCACACCAATTGTGATGACTTAGAGAGTTTCTTTTCATGAATACCGAAAAATAAATCTCAAAACCAAGTATTTTATATTGAAACAGCAGAATGACTACACAAAAAAATGGCAAATCTAGCTATACTGTGAGATGTCAGTACATTTTGCAAGATAACTGTAGTTATTTCTGTTTTGATCCCTTAGGGTTATTTGAGGGAAAAAGGCTGTTACTTCTCACTAGTTAATAACTGGTTTCTCTCTCTTCAGATGGAGCAAAAAGTAGACTGCCTTAAATACAAGTCTTATGGGGAGCAGCTGAGGGAGATGGAGTTGTTTAGCCTGAAGAAATGGAGGCTCAGGGGAGATCTTATCACTCCCTACAACAACCTGAAAGAAGATTGTAGTGAGGTCTCTTCTCCCAAATAACAAGTGGTAGAACAAGTGGAAATGGCCTCAAAGTTGTACCAGGGAAGTTAGATTGAAAGTTAGGGGGAAAAGATTTGTCCAGCCATGGAACAGGATGCCCAGGGAAGTGGTGGAGTCACCATCCTTTGAGGTATTTAAAAATTGTGTCACTTGGGGACATGGTTTAGTGGTAGACTTAACTATGTTAATGGTTGAACTCAACAATCTTAGAGGCATTTTCCAACCTAAGTGATTTTATGATTCTCTATGCTTTTATTTAGAGATACAGTGTGGAGGTGAGGGTGAGGTCACTGAAATATTCAATGTGGGGAATTTACTCAAAAGAAAATTTCTTTTAACAAAGAGCACTCCTTTACAAATTTTTAAAGTGTACAAATCTGTCATTTTTGTGGAGTTTCTCTCATATATGCTTAGACATGCCCTATTTTGGATAGTTTATGATCTCATCTAAGGGGTATGAGGTAAGATTTAGTTAAGCAATTACTCACCATGCAGCTTCTGGCATTGAAGCGTTTTAAGAACAGGATAGCTAATCATTTGCAAGATTGCCATTGTGTCTGTGCATCAGTATTTCTTGTTTCGGCCTACACCTCCAAGGAACCAAAAGTTCTCCAGACTGGGAGACTGTTTTGTTTGAGATTGGCTTGTGATTGTGCTTGCAAATAGTCTGGTTTAACAGGTTTTAGCTCATTCTCCATGTGTTTTTTTTGACAGTTCCAGATTTCAGGCACTTGAAAGATGAACTAAGAATCACATTTTGATGACATCTTCATCAGTCAGAGCAATCTGCCTTTCATTCTTCAAAAGGAGACAAAAGAGGATGTCTGTGACACATTTCAGCATTGGCAGGTGTTGTGGTTTAACACTGGCCAAACGCCAGGCATCCACAAAAGTTGCTCACTCACCCTCCCCTGCCACAGCTGGGCAGAGGAGAGAAAAGTTTAATGATGGCTTCATGAATTAAGAACGGAGAGAAAATACTCCAAAGGCAAAACAGGCTCAACTTAGAGGTACAAAGTGAATTTATTGCTAACAAAGTCAGAGGAGGATAATGAGAAGTAAAATAAGCCCTTAAAAACATCTTTTTCCACCCAACCCCTCCCTCCTTCCCATGGACAACACAGGGGACAGGGCGTGGGTGCTTTTGCTCAGTTCGTCACCTGAGAGCTTTTCCCATTTGCTCAAGGAGAGGAGTCTTTCCTCTGCTATGCTGTGGGGTCCATCCCACAGGAGACAGTTCTCTGTGAACTTCTCCAGCGTGGTTCCAATCTCACGAGCTGCAGCTCTCCCAAAATTGCTGCAACATGAGTCCCTCTCACAGGCACACAGTCCTCCCAAAACTGCTGTGGCGTGGGTCACTCTTCCACACGGTGCAGTCCTCCATTACAGGCTGCTCCAGCCTGGAAGCAGGGGCATCTTCTCTCCCCTGGGCCTCTCACTGGATCCCAGTCTCTTCCAGACATCCACCCTCTCCAGCATGGGCTGCGGGTGAATCTCTACATCCCACGTGGATCCCCATGGGCTGCAGTAGGACAATGCCTCACCATGGTCTTCATCACAGCCTGCAGAGGAATCTCGGCTCCGGCACCTGGAGCACCTCCTCCTCCTCCTTCTTCACTGACCTTGGTGTTGCCCTACTGTTTCCCTCACATGTTCTCACATGAGGGATGTCCCTCACGTCCTCCTGTTCTCTGGGTAGAAAAAACTGTACCCCACTTTGTTTTGACTTTCGTCTTAATTATGTCATCAGAGGGGCATTACCATCATCTCTAATTGGCCCAGTCCTGGGCAGCAGCATGTCTGTTCTTAGAGCCATCAGGGATTGGCTCTGCTGGGCATGGTGGAAGCTTCCAGCAGCTTCTCACAGAAGCCACCTCTGTGGCCCCCCGCTACCAAAAACCAGGCCATGCAAAACCAACACAAAGTACAATACATGTTTGCAGCGTTCTGCCTTTGCAATGAACAACCTTATTACATATTCATCATAGAAATATTAAGACCCAGCCCATTGACTACCTGCCTGGGATATCAAGAGGTCATGACAGGAGTTTCAAATTAGCACTGAAAATGCGGAGTGAAAAGGTAATATTTTTAATCCTATCCACCGTCTTTTTTTTTTTTTACAGGCAACTGTTTTGTGTCTAACAAGCTCCTGTAGCACACATTTTTAGATTTGCAAGGAAAAACTTTGATAAAGACCTCATTTTCCACAGCTTCTTCATACACATTTTGTTGAGAGAAATTGATATCTCAACAGCAAGACTAGTTATCTTCAGTTGGTCTCCTCAGCTGGCAGACAAGGATGGGGAGTACAATGAATCATGTATTACCCAGGTGGAAGTAGTTAGTGACCTACTGAGCCAGTTAGATGCTCACACGTCTATGGAACCAGGTGGAATTCATCTTAGGGTGATGAGGGAGCTAGTAGAACTCACTAAGCTGCTTTCCATCATTTATCATTCCTCCCCTGGCTAACTGGGGAAGTCCCAGATGAGTGGAGATTGGCCAGTGTGACACCCATCTACAAGAAAGATCGGAAGGAGAAATCAGGGAACGACACACCTATCAGCCTGACTTGTTGCCCAGTAAGGTTGTGGAGCAGATTATCCTGAATGAGATCACACTTCACCTACAGGACAACCAAGGGATCAGACCCAGCCAACATGGGTTTAGGAAAAGTAGATCCCGCCTGAATAAACTGATCTCCTTTTATGACCAGGTGATACATCTAGTGGATGAGGGGAAAGGCTGTGGACACAGCCAGAAGTCTACCTGGACTTCAGCAAAGCCTTCAGTACCATCTCCCATGATATATTCCTGGAAAAGCTGGCAGCCCATGTGTCCCAACCTGCATGTGCAGAGAGGTGAAAAGTTTGAAAATGCCTGGGGTGAGATTAAGACACAAACGAGGTCAAATGTTGGTGACAAAAAGGATAATTCACTTTTATTTACTATCAAGGAAGAGAACAAGGAGGAAAGACAGGAAAGTAGTAAAAAGTGAAAAATTACAGAAAGCAAGTGATAGTCACCACCACGGATTCAGTGGCGCCCCATTGATCTTTCTTCTTTCATCTGATGGTGGGAACAGCTCTGCCAGGATTGCTGCACATTCGCTTATATACCAGCTGAGCGGCCCTTTACAGTGGTGATTGGGAAATTTGCTCCAGCTTGGGACTATGGCAAAGGCACATTCACCACACGGGCATTGGTATCCACGTGAAGTTCACACAATATACCCAATTCTTTGCGCATGCAGGTCATTCACTTGTAGTGGCAGGAGCACATTCACCACCATCACTACAGACTAGCATGGCCCATTATCCATGGATCATCATGGCCCATTATCACACCAGGTCTTTAACTGCAGATCTTTCCGAGGCACTGGGCAATGGTGAAACAAGTTGGTCATTAACAGTTTTTTACACCATGGTTTGGACAGGTGCGCTCTTTGCTGGGTTAAGAACTGACTGGATGGTCAGGCCCAGAGAGTGGTGGTGAATGGCTGCATCCAGTCTGGTCTCTAGTGGTGTCCCTTATGGATTAGCCCAGTCTTGTTTAACATCTTTATCGATGATCTGGATGAGGACACTGAGTTTACCCTTAGCAAATTCAAAAAGAACAAATTGAGTTGGAATGTCAATCTGCTGGAGGGCAGGAAGGTTCTGCAGAGTTACCTGGGCAGGCTGGATTGATGGACTGAGACCAAGAGCATGAGGTTCTACAAGACCAAGTGCCAGGTCCTATGACGCTGGGTGGGAGCTTTGCCCAAAGCCCACTGCATCCCACTGCAGGTGCCCCGGAGTCCTGTGCAGCACAATGGACAGTGCAGTGCCCTTTCAGGGTGGCAAGCTGTCACCCGATGGCAGCGCGCGTCCGCAGGAGCAAAGAAGCAGGAGGGATCTCTCGTGTGGGTCTCAGCAGGCTTTATTGCCAAGCATTTCACAGACAAAAGACCAGGATCTCAGGGCTTGCAGGGGTTTTTCTGAACAGGGGTAGGGCTAGCTCACAAACCAATGGGATAGGGGCACACGGGCGGACTCAGGGAGAATTGACAACGGGACAGCCAACAGGGAGGATACAGAGGAGGGATCGAGGGGCAGGAACCAATGTCACACCGAGTAAGGGAGAACTTTCCAGAGGGAAGGGTGTGCCACGGGGGGATTGACATGAATTCTTCACCCAAGGGGCAGGGAAGAAGGAGGAGAGGGTCAGGGGTTCTCTGCTTAGTAGGCAGGGAAGGGGGAATGGACAACTCAAGGGGAGGAACAGAACTCAGGGGAATGGTAACCTTGGAAACTTGGGGTACAGAGTGAGAACTTACAATCAATAAAGAGCTTACACAGAACTCAAAGGGAGTATCTTGAACCCACCTGAAAAAACCTTTTATGAATCATTTCCCAGCTTGCTCCCAAGCTGGGGTACTACAACAGTCCTACACTTTGGCTACAATAACCTCATGCAGAGCTACAGACTGGGGAAAGAGTGTCTGGAAAGTGGCCCAGCAGGAATGGCCCTGGGGGTGGTGGTTGACAGCGAGTTCAACATGAGCCATCCGTGTGCCCAGGTGGCCAGGAGGACCAGTGGCATCCTGGCCTGTATCAGGAATAGTGTTCCCAGCAGGACTGGGGAAGGTATTCTTCCCCTGTACTCGGCATTTGTGAGACTGCCGCTCTGGTGCTGTGTCAAGTACTGTGTCAAGGCCCCTCAACTCAGGAAGGACATTGAGGAGCTGGAGCAGATCCAGAGAACAGCAATGAAGCTGGTGAATGGTCTGTAGGACAAGTCCTATGAGGAGTAGCTGAGGGAGCTGGGATCATGTAGCACGGAGAAAAGGAGGCTCACGGGTAACCTTATCACTCTCTACAACTTCCTGAAAAGAAGCTTTTGGCCGGGTGGGGGTTGGAGTCTTCTCCCAAGCAACCAGTGACAGGACAAGAGGACACTGTCTTAAGCTGCACCAGGGGAGGTTTAGGCTGGAGACTGGGAAGAATTTCTTTACAGAATGGATTATATAGATATTATAATGGGCTGTCCAGGGAGGTGGTGGAGTCACCATTCCTGAGGGTGTTTAAGGAAAGAAGGGACATGGTACCCAGTGCCAAGATCTAGTTGACAGGGTGGTGCTCAGTCATAGGCTGGACTCAGTGATCTCAGAGATTTTTTCCAGCCTAATAGATTCTGCGGTTCTGTGATTTTATGATATAAGACATGAGTCTCCAGGGGGTGAGAACATTGAAATACTTTTCTGATGGCTAATAAGTCTCCAGAGAACAACCAAGAAAAGGAAAAATGAATCCACTTCTTCTTCTTGTCCTTTTAGTCTGCTGAAGTTTGCAGGTTAAGAAACTCCATGTTTGTCAGTGAGTTGAAAACTGTGGCCCAAGGCAAATCACTGTTTCTATCTGATCATCAGCATATCCCTGATTTAAGCTTCAAATGCTGCAACTTCAGGGCATGAATAGCACCATTGGCCTTGATGTATATCTATAAAGTTTTAACTGTGCATTTAAACTGCTAAATTATGAGCTGCAAAACTTTAAGTAGTGTCATCTTAGCTCCCAATGCCGACTTCTATGAGATTGTAAGAGACAGTGTGTTTTCCAAGCAATTAAGTTTATTTATAATTGGAAAACAATTCTGAGTCATTTCCTCAATGATGCGTAATGTTTGACATTATGAACAGGCAATTATCATATTACATCTGATGAATTATAGATTTTAACTGTCAGAGAAATAGATTTCTAATTGGCCGTTAGGTATTCCAACAAATAACTACAAGGAGAGAAGTATAGAAAAAAAGTAAGTTTTATTCATACAACATTATATATTTAGATAGCATTTTACTGCTAAGTAACTATTTAGACAGAAATTAGAAACATGTCTATTCAAATTGATTTCTACAAGTTTGTTAAAATAAATAAGTAAATAGGTAAAATATTGTGAATGTAATTCAAAGCACAGAAAAATCAATCAGCTGTGAGGCCTTTATGAAAACTGATGTGCACAATCTTGATTCAGATTAAACGGTTTACTTTAAAAATATATCTTTTTATTTGCTGGGAAGGCTAGTGAAAACAAGGTACGCACAGATGTGGGTGTGCAGCACACATGTGTGTGTGACAGAGGGAGACACTTCATGGTATTTTTGAATAAGGTAAAAGGTAATATATACTTTTTACACTGTAATGATGTTAAATAACAGCTAAATGCAAGAATAATTCCCAGTAGATTTCATTGAAAATCTCATGCCACTGACCCAGTCAGAGGAATACATCATTTGGCCCATAGACATTTGACAATACAGATTGGCACAGAAGAATCTTGTTAATATAAAAAAAGTTTCTATTATGTTGTATACATTGACTCCATAATAGCTCTAGCCTGATAATACACACAAGTATTCCCAGAACCTAACAGTAAGTTTCTAAGTGTTCAAATTTGACAGTAGTAACTATGCAGTAGTGTAACTATGGTTTGGATATCAGAGTCACTGGAGCAATCAAATCAGGAATGGAAGAGGATATTAGGAAGACATTCTTTACTATGAGGGTGGTAAGGCCCTGGAAAAAGGCTGCCTAGAAGGATGCTGCATACCTGGAAGTGTTAAAAACCAAATTGGATGGGGCTCTGAGCCACCTGATCTAATGAAATGAGGGTTGGAAATTGATGATCTTTAAGGTCTGTTTCAATGAAAACTATTTTTTCATTCCACATTTTATTCAGAAAGTCCCATAGAAAGGTGCAATAAATGGACGTTAGACATTGGAGCAATAGATTTTTAGGTATTCTTGGATACATATGGAGTACCTTTTGTGAAATTTTCCTTGACTGTGCAGTTAAGGAATCTAATTTGGTACACAAAGTATATTTATATTAGATGGAAGTCTCCCTACTTATGTCCTGGCCAGTCCTTCTTTAGGAAGTTTTGCAGCACTCATAGACCACGTATTAAATAGATAATACAGTGAATCATTAGGCAAAACATGACATTCAGCCACTGAGAAATTATCGTTGGGACTTGCAGGCCACTTCTTTAGATTGCATTTATATGTGAATGCCTGGAATATATTACAGAATCACAGAATATTCTGAGTGAAATGGGACTCACAAGGATCAATGAGTCCATCTCTTGGGTGAATGGCCCCGATGGAGATTGAACCCACGACCTTGACATTAATAGCACCATGCTCTAACCAACTTATTGTCACATGCAAAAGCTATTTTGGTGGAAAAATGTCCCTTATATTTATTGATATACAATCAAGTCTAGTGCAGTATACAGAAAATTTCGTAACGTATATGCATTGCATTTATTCTATGCTGTCTAGCTGCTAAATCTTTACATGGGTGTTTGTTTAAATCTTTAAATCTTCTGTAAGCCACTTGTCTAAGAGCTAGACTCCTCCCTTTGTGGCACCATTACAATGGCCATAAAGGGAGGAAGATGAAATGGAGTTTCAAACTGAGTTTAAATGTGAAGGATCAACAGGAAGCAGTTTCTATGTGGCAGCCTTCTACAATCTGGCTTGCTACGAGAAGGATCTGTAGATCATTCAGATATTTTTCTGGGTTGTTTCAGTAAATTTGGGTTGAAACAAACTTTGTATTATAATACTTTAGAATTTTGCCATTGTTGCTTCATTGATAAATATAATATCTATGTAATCACCGTCCTATAAGTATTTTGTCCTGACTTATTCTATTTATGTAAGTAGTAAAATATGGGATTGCAAATTTATTTTTTTCTTTTTCCATGTGAAAGGAGCCACATACAAGTTCTAATGAGGAATAAGTCTTTTTAGTACGCTAAAATGTATTTACTGGAAATAAAATGCCTGTATAAGAAATCCTGAGGGAAGTTTTTAGCTTCCCTCCTGTTTACTTCAATATCAAGTGCATTCTCATCTCTCAACAGAAGATAGTGATCTTTTTCAGGGAGAAAGTGCTTCAAATATTTAACAATAGATTAAAAAAAAATTACACCCCAATGCTATGTTATACTTCAAAGCAAAAAGCTCTCCCACAGTCACCTCCTTCTTTTGGCAGGGAAGACCTATTCAGAGGTCAATAAATACCTTCATAATGAAACCAGTGTCCTTTTTAATGGAAAGAAGATTGATTCAAATAATGAAGTTCCTTAAGCTTGTTCATTGACTGAAGAATATATTGTATAGATTGAGTTTCTCACCTGACCTTAGTGAAGCAGAGTACAGAGAAGATGGATTTCAGGACCAAGCCTAGGCCAGAAAACCTAAAAGAAATTTTGTATTCACAGTGTGTGCATCATCTGAATTACATGCTGGGATGACTCTTAAAGTGATCTCATCTGCTTCTCCTCATTTGCCTACATCCTAGTTTCCATGAAAAAGAAGCAAGAAGAATATCCCTAACAAAAGCCAGTACATGTTCTAGAGCTGCCCATTCTGGGAAACATGGGGATCAGGTCAATATGAGTGCCCTGGCATGGCACAGATAAATGTGTGAGTGTATTGCTGCGTAGAAGGTAGTGTCTGTCTGTATTTGGAAAACACAACTTTACATTCAGATATACTAGTGTAAAGTAATGAAGTCCCATGTGGTAAATGTCAATCAATACCTATTCCAAGGTTAAAGTACAACCAGCAATTCTGTGATAGGAATTCACAGCACAGAATCAATTAACTTTCATTTTGTTTAGTGACTTTTTTTTTTTAGTGTCTTCTAAAGGGTGTTTATGAGCCTCAGGGAAACTTGGTATAAACTTCCTGTGTGTCAGAAAAACCTATTCAGTTTGTATTTGTGTGTGTACATCTATGTCCATGTAGAAATAGCAATAACATGGATTATATAAATTTGTAAATTTTTATTTTATAATTTGCTGATTTATTGCACAAAATGATTGGAATATTAGTACTAATTACAAAGCAAGTACTACCCTTCATACTCTAACTATGCTTAATCTGCAATGTTTCTCATAATTCATCTGTAGTATAATTGCATGTGGAGATAGCTAATGAGAAAATCAGATTAGATAATTTAAGGCAGTTGCTACTTTAATGGACAAGCAGCATGGATCTATCACTCTGGCAACATTCATATAACATGTGTATTTGCATGCACACATATATAGAAATGCGACTTTTTCTCATTCATTTCAGTATAAGGCAAGTTCTTACATAAATGCATATGTACACACTGAAAGAGAAATGGATCATTGATGGAGTTTTGATTAATTTAATAATAATTATGAAAATTTCTTTCAGAACACTACAATTAATAAGTGTCAGAATCTCATATGAAATGTGTTTATGTTCATGTCAGGTAAAAGTTTGTCAAATTACTGTACAAAGCACGGAGTGAATTTCAGTTCTGATGACAGAAAAATGCAGTTCTGCTTCAGTGGTGAATGAATACATCTGTAACTGCCTTTGCTCAGCAGAATCAAACTCTTTCAGACAGGGTAAGTGGGGTCAGTTCTAACCAAACCTCACTAGCACAGTTTAACCAGTTTGGAATACAACAGAAGTCAGTGCTAAGTAGGCAGTTTCCTTTGATGTTATACGAGTGTTTATTACAAGGCCAGGTATACCACCCTAATGCTTCAGGGCACTTTATAGAGCACAGGGTGCAGAGAGATGTGATTAGAATCACACTGGGATTGCCACAGTCAATCCGAAGAAACTATCTATCTGGATAACAATCAACAGCAAAATTAAACTATCACATTATACACATATATCTCCATTTATTTGTTTTGCCAAGTGAAGCCACAACTAAGGAACATGCCTTTTTTTAGTGTATTTTCAAGGTCACATCATGTACTTGTTTCCCCTGAAAAGGCTATAAATTTGCTGAATGAACCCATATGAGCAAACAGTAGATAACAAATGGACTCTGTGAGGTAATCTAAGATTGTGCACTCAGTTTCTAATTCTGTATCTTGACTTTTAAAATTACTTTGCTTTCTGTGGTGATGATGAGACTGTGAGAAAACATCCAGATAGGCCACAAATATAGGACACACGCACAAAAACACATACATAAAGCAAAAAATCACTCGATCCACTGTGTTCTGGGGGAGAAGGACATACGCATATATACAGATCCTACGGATTAAAAATCCAATTAGAAGAACATTTACTTTGTTCACAATGAGGAAAGTTAGTGCTTAGTAGTAATCTAAGAAATTTAGGGTCTACTGGGAACAAGAAAAGCCATTATGTCTGATGAAATCATAGAGATCATTAAAAAAAGTAAATACAAAACCAAAGAAGTCCCACCCAACACTGTCATTTGGTTTTCCTTCCAGGAAGTTGAAAGTGTTACATGGCTGTTACACCGAGATGAGGGAGAGTAGAGAATCACACTTTCATTTAAGCACTAATTTTCATCTGAGACAGTCCAAGGGCTTCTGTTTCAGTTCTCACACCCTGCTTTGAGGCCAGTGGGGATTATTCTCCCACTTGTAAACTAGTGAAAATTGAGACATGGAAAGTGTAATTGACCCAAGTCTGTGAATCCAGTTAGAAGCAAAAGAGTGAAAAACCTCCAAGAGATTTCCATTTATGTTGTTTGGATCTCAAACATAAAGTATTTTAATGTGCATTTGCTTGCCAACACTTTTGAGATTTTGTGCATGAATTATACTTTGTTAGTGTAGTTGGCTTGTGAGTTTGGAAACTTTTCCCTTTTTTTGAGTGTCTTTTCATTTGAATAACAATGAAGGGAATGCTACAATGATCCAAATGGTTTCTGTTTCCATTTCTAAAAAGATGAGGTCTGCATGAATGATTATGAAGACAGTGTTAAAATTTGCTTTTATTACACTCAGAAAAGTTCTCCATACACCTATCTGTATTCAGAGTCAAAACTCTAAGGCTTATTAGATTGGGTATAAGGAAAAAATTTCTTCGCTGAATGAAATATTGGAATAGGCTGCCCAGGGTAGTAGTAGCGGTTGTCACCATCCCTGGAGCTATTTAAAAGACATGTAGATATGACACTTAGGGATGTGTTTTAGTGGTGAATTTGGCACCTGTTAAGTTAATGGTTGGACTCAGTGACCTTAGAGGTCCTTTCCAACCTAAATAATTCTATGATTCTATGAATATGAAAGGGAAAATGTTTTAGAATCCATTTGGTCTTATAATGAATTGTCAGGTGTTTCAACCATTGTTCAGAGAAAGTCTCCAGAAGGATGCAGGCCTATTCACCTCCAAATAGCTGGATTATTTTGTGTACTTGGAAGGTTGCAACAGCTGCCACTTCTGGGGAATTATACTGGAAAATGTATACTGTGCAATGTGCTGAATAATAACTCTATTTTAATTTATACATTGTTTGTTGGCAGCAATCTGTGACAGTATCAAGTTCTAACATAATTACTGACTATCTCAGACTGAGAATGAGTGATACTTTGCAGCAGGCTGATAGGCAATGATTATAGAGTTCACCAGAATACGCTCAGTGCTCAGTAAATCTAACAGTGCAAGCTTTTTGGAGCTTTTGGAGGTAGGGGGGATGCAAACCTGACTTTTAGTTAGATCTATACTAGAATGCACTTTACATCTCATCTCTCATCCTCAAAATGTAAAATACTGGCTACAAGCTTGTCAGTGTTTCTCTGGTAGGCTTTATGTTTCTCAGCACATACATGTAGAAAAGCTAGAGACGAAGCCTCTCTGAAGGCACCACGAAGATAGCTGTGACCTTCACTAGATTTGCCCTGTTCTGACTGATTGTCCTGCTCAGATCTGGAAAACCAAGAAGGGATAGAGGAACTTGGCTGTGTGACTCTTGCTGCACGCACTTCACCCATCATGTAACACAGATAAACTGTAGAAGCAGAGGTTGATGCAAGTCATCCACTGGCCTCATATATGGTGAAAGCTAAATGGATTGTACTTAGCTTCATGATAAACAGGGCCATTAGTGGCTTATGATGACAATCTATACAGAAAATAATGCATAGCTGGAATATAGCCCCTCAGAGGTGGAGAGGAACATCTAGAGATATGTTGTAGTGTAGTGGAGGTGGTGTTGTTAGATGAGGGAGCCAGGTCACCATCTTCTTGAAGGGTGGGGGCAAGTGTCTGCTTGCCTAGAGGTACCGTGGGTGCTAGTAGTCAGCATTTGGGAAGGGGGCTTGCTTGGTATGAGTGTGTTCTGTGTCCTGTTCATTAAATTTTAAGCTGTGTGTCAGTGAGTTTTATGGTTCGCTCCTTCCGTCTACACGAGTTAAATTTCCCTGTAACAAGAAATCAGAGAGGAAAGGCTTACTTTAAGAAGTGAACAGATGTGCAGCAAAAGTTAAAAAAACAAACATTTAAAGAATTAAACTAAGAGCATCAAAATAAGTAATACTGCTATACCAGAAGATAATTTCCAGGAGGTGATTAGATCCTCTACAGCATGTCATCTCCTTTCAACACAAACATCACAAAAATAGAATTAAATATCAAATAAAATGAAATAAAATGTCAAATGCATATAGAAAATATATAATTCTTAAGCAAATTAAACATTCAAACTAAATAATAAAATGAAACCAAATAACTTGTGACATACCATGTTACATATATTTGCCAGGCAGCTGAAAAACACTTGTCTGTGTTGCATGCATTCACTTTTAATGCATTTAGTTGTACCAAGTTGTTGTGCATTAAAGTTCTTGGACTTTTAGCTTAAGACACATTTTTCTGAGTGGCAGTTACCTAGATAAAATTTATTATGAGACATGAATGGCGTGTAGGTGTTTCAGTACTTTTAATGTTTCTCATCTGTGGAGCTCATTGTTTTTTGTAATTCTGTGTAGCGTATGTACCCATCGTTGTAGGTTTTCTGTGCTGTATCCAGTTTTCATTCTTCCTGCCTGAGCTTGGTCTGTGGAGATTTGAATATTAAATATGCTGGAAAACAAATTAGCAATGTTTTATCAGATCTTAAGTACTTACTGCATTTTACTTATATCTTCAAGCTGTTACAGAGAAAAGCACTTCTACAAAATCCTGGCAATTTTGATATAACAGAAAGAAGGTAGAGAAGATTGAAACACGAAAATATATCTAGTCGCACT